>OY796664.1:46530163-46723031 GCA_963680705.1 Rhagium mordax | reverse complement strand
TTTTTGAAGGTGTAATCCCCTAGCTAGGGGGATGATTTTCTGGTGGAAGATAGTTCTTGATATATTGTATCTCACGTTAAATTTAGAAGTTGGCACACGACCTCGTTCTCTAGAAAATTAAGAGTGGCCAAATTGAGAATTTAGTTATTCATTTTTTTGAAGGTGTAATCCCCTAGCTAGGGGGATGATTTTCTGGTGGAAGATAGTTCTGATATATTGTATCTCACGATAAATTTAGAAGTTGGCACACGACCTCGTTCTCTAGAAAATTAAGAGTGGCCAAATTGAGAATTTAGTTATTCATTTTTTTGAAGGTGTAATCCCCTAGCTAGGGGGATGGTTTTCTGGTGGAAGATAGTACTTGATATATTGTATCTCACGTTAAATTTAGAAGTTGGCACACGACCTCGTTCTCTAGAAAATTAAGAGTGGCCAAATTGAGAATTTAGTTATTCATTTTTTTGAAGGTGTAATCCCCTAGCTAGGGGGATGATTTTCTGGTGGAAGATAGTTCTTGATATATTGCATCTCACGATAAATTTAGAAGTTGGCACACGACCTCGTTCTCTAGAAAATTAAGAGTGGACAAATTGAGAATTTAGCTATTCATTTTTTTGAAGGTGTAATCCCCTAGCTAGGGGGATGATTTTCTGGTGGAAGATAGTACTTGATATATTGTATCTCATGTTAAATTTAGAAGTTGGCACACGACCTCGTTCTCTAGAAAATTAAGAGTGGCCAAATTGAGAATTTAGTTATTCATTTTTTTGAAGGTGTAATCCCCTAGCTAGGGGGATGATTTTCTGGTGGAAGATAGTACTTGATATATTGTATCTCACGTTAAATTTAGAAGTTGGCACACGACCTCGTTCTCTAGAAAATTAAGAGTGGCCAAATTGAGAATTTAGTTATTCATTTTTTTGAAGGTGTAATCCCCTAGCTAGGGGGATGATTTTCAGGTGGAAGATAGTACTTGATATATTGTATCTCACGTTAAATTTAGAAGTTGGCACACGACCTCGTTCTCTAGAAAATTAAGAGTGGCCAAATTGAGAATTTAGTTATTCATTTTTTTGAAGGTGTAATCCCCTAGCTAGGGGGATGATTTTCAGGTGGAAGATAGTACTTGATATATTGTATCTCACGTTAAATTTAGAAGTTGGCACACGACCTCGTTCTCTAGAAAATTAAGAGTGGCCAAATTGAGAATTTAGTTATTCATTTTTTTTAAGGTGTAATCCCCTAGCTAGGGGGATGATTTTCAGGTGGAAGATAGTTCTTGATATATTGTATCTCACGTTAAATTTAGAAGTTGGCACGCGACCTCGTTCTCTAGAAAATTAAGAGTGGCCAAATTGAGAATTTAGTTATTCATTTTTTTGAAGGTGTAATCCCCTAGCTAGGGGGATGATTTTCTGGTGGAAGATAGTTCTTGATATATTGTATCTCACGTTAAATTTAGAAGTTGGCACGCGACCTCGTTCTCTAGAAAATTAAGAGTGGCCAAATTGAGAATTTAGTTATTCATTTTTTTGAAGGTGTAATCCCCTAGCTAGGGGGGTGATTTTCTGGTGGAAGATAGTTCTTGATATATTGTATCTCACGATAAATTTAGAAGTTGGCACACGACCTCGTTCTCTAGAAAATTAAGAGTGGCCAAATTGAGAATTTAGTTATTCATTTTTTTGAAGGTGTAATCCCCTAGCTAGGGGGATGATTTTCTGGTGGAAGATAGTTCTTGATATATTGTATCTCACGATAAATTTAGAAGTTGGCACACGACCTCGTTCTCTAGAAAATTAAGAGTGGCCAAATTGAGAATTTAGTTATTCATTTTTTTGAAGGTGTAATCCCCTAGCTAGGGGGATGATTTTCTGGTGGAAGATAGTTCTTGATATATTGTATCTCACGTTAAATTTAGAAGTTGGCACACGACCTCGTTCTCTAGAAAATTAAGAGTGGCCAAATTGAGAATTTAGTTATTCATTTTTTTGAAGGTCTAATCCCATAGCTAGGGGGATGATTTTCAGGTGGAAGATAGTACTTGATATATTGTATCTCACGTTAAATTTAGAAGTTGGCACACGACCTCGTTCTCTAGAAAATTAAGAGTGGCCAAATTGAGAATTTAGTTATTCATTTTTTTGAAGGTCTAATCCCATAGCTAGGGGGATGATTTTCAGGTGGAAGATAGTACTTGATATATTGTATCTCACGTTAAATTTAGAAGTTGGCACACGACCTCGTTCTCTAGAAAATTAAGAGTGGCCAAATTGAGAATTTAGTTATTCATTTTTTTGAAGGTGTAATCCCCTAGCTAGGGGGATGATTTTCTGGTGGAAGATAGTTCTTGATATATTGTATCTCACGTTAAATTTAGAAGTTGGCACACGACCTCGTTCTCTAGAAAATTAAGAGTGGCCAAATTGAGAATTTAGTTATTCATTTTTTTGAAGGTGTAATCCCCTAGCTAGGGGGATGATTTTCTGGTGGAAGATAGTACTTGATATATTGTATCTCACGTTAAATTTAGAAGTTAGTACACGACCTCGTTCTCTAGAAAATTAAGAGTGGCCAAATTGAGAATTTAGTTATTCATTTTTTTGAAGGTCTAATCCCATAGCTAGGGGGATGATTTTCAGGTGGAAGATAGTACTTGATATATTGTATCTCACGTTAAATTTAGAAGTTGGCACACGACCTCGTTCTCTAGAAAATTAAGAGTGGCCAAATTGAGAATTTAGTTATTCATTTTTTTGAAGGTCTAATCCCATAGCTAGGGGGATGATTTTCAGGTGGAAGATAGTACTTGATATATTGTATCTCACGTTAAATTTAAAAGTTGGCACACGACCTCGTTCTCTAGAAAATTAAGAGTGGCCAAATTGAGAATTTAGTTATTCATTTTTTTGAAGGTGTAATCCCCTAGCTAGGGGGATGATTTTCTGGTGGAAGATAGTACTTGATATATTGTATCTCACGTTAAATTTAGAAGTTGGCAAACGACCTCGTTCTCTAGAAAATTAAGAGTGGCCAAATTGAGAATTTAGTTATTCATTTTTTTGAAGGTGTAATCCCCTAGCTAGGGGGATGATTTTCTGGTGGAAGATAGTACTTGATATATTGTATCTCACGTTAAATTTAGAAGTTGGCACACGACCTCGTTCTCTAGAAAATTAAGAGTGGCCAAATTGAGAATTTAGTTATTCATTTTTTTGAAGGTCTAATCCCATAGCTAGGGGGATGATTTTCAGGTGGAAGATAGTACTTGATATATTGTATCTCACGTTAAATTTAGAAGTTGGCACACGACCTCGTTCTCTAGAAAATTAAGAGTGGCCAAATTGAGAATTTAGTTATTCATTTTTTTGAAGGTGTAATCCCCTAGCTAGGGGGATGATTTTCTGGTGGAAGATAGTACTTGATATATTGTATCTCACGTTAAATTTAGAAGTTGGCACACGACCTCGTTCTCTAGAAAATTAAGAGTGGCCAAATTGAGAATTTAGTTATTCATTTTTTTGAAGGTGTAATCCCCTAGCTAGGGGGATGATTTTCTGGTGGAAGATAGTTCTTGATATATTGTATCTCACGTTAAATTTAGAAGTTGGCACACGACCTCGTTCTCTAGAAAATTAAGAGTGGCCAAATTGAGAATTTAGTTATTCATTTTTTTGAAGGTGTAATCCCCTAGCTAGGGGGATGATTTTCTGGTGGAAGATAGTACTTGATATATTGTATCTCATGTTAAATTTAGAAGTTGGCACACGACCTCGTTCTCTAGAAAATTAAGAGTGGCCAAATTGAGAATTTAGTTATTCATTTTTTTGAAGGTGTAATCCCCTAGTTAGGGGGATGATTTTCTGGTGGAAGATAGTTCTTGATATATTGTATCTCACGTTAAATTTAGAAGTTGGCACACGACCTCGTTCTCTAGAAAATTAAGAGTGGCCAAATTGAGAATTTAGTTATTCATTTTTTTTTGAAGGTGTAATCCCCTAGCTAGGGGGATGATTTTCTGGTGGAAGATAGTACTTGATATATTGTATCTCACGTTAAATTTAGAAGTTGGCACACGACCTCGTTCTCTAGAAAATTAAGAGTGGCCAAATTGAGAATTTAGTTATTCATTTTTTTGAAGGTGTAATCCCCTAGCTAGGGGGATGATTTTCTGGTGGAAGATAGTTCTTGATATATTGTATCTCACGTTAAATTTAGAAGTTGGCACACGACCTCGTTCTCTAGAAAATTAAGAGTGGCCAAATTGAGAATTTAGTTATTCATTTTTTTGAAGGTGTAATCCCCTAGTTAGGGGGATGATTTTCTGGTGGAAGATAGTTCTTGATATATTGTATCTCACGTTAAATTTAGAAGTTGGCACACGACCTCGTTCTCTAGAAAATTAAGAGTGGCCAAATTGAGAATTTAGTTATTCATTTTTTTTTGAAGGTGTAATCCCCTAGCTAGGGGGATGATTTTCTGGTGGAAGATAGTACTTGATATATTGTATCTCACGTTAAATTTAGAAGTTGGCACACGACCTCGTTCTCTAGAAAATTAAGAGTGGCCAAATTGAGAATTTAGTTATTCATTTTTTTGAAGGTGTAATCCCCTAGCTAGGGGGATGATTTTCTGGTGGAAGATAGTTCTTGATATATTGTATCTCACGATAAATTTAGAAGTTGGCACACGACCTCGTTCTCTAGAAAATTAAGAGTGGCCAAATTGAGAATTTAGTTATTCATTTTTTTGAAGGTGTAATCCCCTAGTTAGGGGGATGATTTTCTGGTGGAAGATAGTTCTTGATATATTGTGATTTTCTGGTGGAAGATAGTACTTGATATATTGTATCTCACGTTAAATTTAGAAGTTGGCACACGACCTCGTTCTCTAGAAAATTAAGAGTGGCCAAATTGAGAATTTAGTTATTCATTTTTTTGAAGGTGTAATCCCCTAGCTAGGGGGATGATTTTCTGGTGGAAGATAGTACTTGATATATTGTATCTCACGTTAAATTTAGAAGTTGGCACACGACCTCGTTCTCTAGAAAATTAAGAGTGGCCAAATTGAGAATTTAGTTATTCATTTTTTTGAAGGTGTAATCCCCTAGCTAGGGGGATGATTTTCTGGTGGAAGATAGTACTTGATATATTGTATCTCACGTTAAATTTAGAAGTTGGCACACGACCTCGTTCTCTAGAAAATTAAGAGTGGCCAAATTGAGAATTTAGTTATTCATTTTTTTGAAGGTGTAATCCCCTAGCTAGGGGGATGATTTTCTGGTGGAAGATAGTTCTTGATATATTGTATCTCACGATAAATTTAGAAGTTGGCACATGACCTCGTTCTCTAGAAAATTAAGAGTGGCCAAATTGAGAATTTAGTTATTCATTTTTTTGAAGGTGTAATCCCCTAGCTAGGGGGATGATTTTCTGGTGGAAGATAGTTCTTGATATATTGTATCTCACGATAAATTTAGAAGTTGGCACACGACCTCGTTCTCTAGAAAATTAAGAGTGGCCAAATTGAGAATTTAGTTATTCATTTTTTTGAAGGTGTAATCCCCTAGCTAGGGGGATGATTTTCTGGTGGAAGATAGTTCTTGATATATTGTATCTCACGATAAATTTAGAAGTTGGCACACGACCTCGTTCTCTAGAAAATTAAGAGTGGCCAAATTGAGAATTTAGTTATTCATTTTTTTGAAGGTGTAATCCCCTAGCTAGGGGGATGATTTTCTGGTGGAAGATAGTTCTTGATATATTGTATCTCACGATATATTTAGAAGTTGGCACAAGACCTCGTTCTCTAAAAAATTAAGAGTGGTCCAAATTGAGAATTCAGTTATTAATTTTTTTGAAGGTGTAATCCCCTAGCTAAAGGGATGATTTTCTGGCTGGATGATAGTTCTTGATAGATTGTATCTTATGTCAAATTTAGAAGTTGGCACACGACGTGGTTCTCTAGAAAATAACGACTGCAAAAATTTAAAATTCAGTTAATAATTTTTTTTTAACTTGAAATCCTTGGTTTTTAGCTGGATGGTTAGTCCTTATCTTACATCTCGCAGTAAATTTAGGGAATGGTACCCAGCTGGCTATCTGAGAAATTTAGCTGCCAGCATTGACACGGCAATTAATAACCACCCCTTTTATTTAGAAATCAGTTATACAAAACTCTTAATTTTTATTTCGTTATTAATTTCTAGATTTATGGTTACAGATGTTTTTCTGTATTATATTACTTTATTTAAAAAAAAGTGTTACCCACTTATCTACGCCTATGATCATTCGACCGTTTCCGGTATTTTGGCTGCTAATTTCACTCAGGTTAAAAGTCATTGTTTAATGCAACATCCTCGTACGATTGTCTGGGTTAGGTTCGTTCAAGTTTCCCCCTTCGTCTTCGCTTTCCTTCCCTCGGTTACCTAAAAGTAGAATAACGTTTAGAATCACAGGTCATTAATGTATAGTGTATACAGGGTTTTTTAACAAAAACTGGACTCTCCCCCTATAATTACAAAACCGAAAAAAAAACTAGAATTCGCTGAGACCCGTCGATCTCTGTTCTTGCGGGGAGCATTTTTGACAGTCAAGCCAACTTGATATGTTCATCCCCCTAACCCCTAGCAACCCCAACTTTGAAATTTCAAATAGAGCTACCCTACTTCTAACGCATCGTTTTAAAGCCCTTTCCATTGGGAATACACTGGTGCATCGTTACAGGGTCCTGCAACGGTGCGTCGGGCTGCCATAGCTCCTATACCATACAAGTTAGGAAATTCATTCGAGTACAGTTCTTAACTAAAAGTGAAGGAGCACCGTAGTGAAGGGTGAGGAGTTGAAATATTTTCAAACGCATGTATTATTCTCTCCAGCATATTTATCTCGGTTGTCGGCGGCTCGTTGTATACGATATCCTTGATATAATCTCATAAGAAAAAAAAAACAATTTTAAAAAAATTTAAAATCGCACCAAAAAATTCATTAAAATCTGTCTCTATTTTCTCCATTTCTCCATTTCCGAAGACACTTTGAACATTTAATGTAGTTATAGTTTAATGTACTGTTGTTTTATTAAAATTTTATTTAAATTAAAGTCGTTCTATCAGCCCACGTTTAATATTTGCCAATTATCTCAAAAACGGATAGAAATTCCAATAGTAACACCTATACAAAAAAATGTTTTCATTCATTCATTCAAATTCTGCATATTACTACGTAAAAATATACAGGGTGTTCCATTTGAAAAAACTGAGGTAAATCAATTTAAAATACTCGGAATTTGAATTTATTTTTCGAGTGCCCTGTACATGATGGAACATAAACAATTTTAGATACGGTATCCTACGACCTATATCAAAAAGTTTTGAACCTTGTTTTGTTTTCAAATCTCCGTTCGGAAAAATGGAGAGCGACTTTCTTTAGCGATGTAAATTGCATTTTCAATTTTTTACTTCCAAGTGAAGCATTAGAATGTTCTCATATTTTAGGTGTGAATGAGGAACATTAAGGCCGTGTGAAATATGGTAAAATATATAGGGTGTTTCATATAAAAAAACTTGCCTGACAGGCGTCACAAATTTTTGTGACACCCTGGACATTCGAAAATATTTTCCTGCGGTGCTCCCTCACATTTAGTTAAGAACTGTACTCGAATGAATTTCCTAACTTGTATTGTATAGGAGCTATGGAAACCCGACGCACTGTTGCAGGACCCTGTATAATAAGATCTGATATACAAACCCATTATAATGTTGAAATAACAAAATATGTCAAAAATTACTTTTATGACACACTCCACCACATGGTGAGCAAGTTTTGACCCCATAATTGGCAGCAGATTGAAACTAATTTGTATCATAATTTTAGTTTATAAAAATAAATAAATTTTTATAAAAATAAAAAATTATTTTTCAAAGTAGTGAAGTGCTATTTCTGTGAAAGATACGACAAAATGTTATTAAAAAAAATTGTTCAGAAAGTAAAACTGAGTTATAATACAAAATTTCAAAGGCCTTCGCCTACTTTGATATTTTGTCTTATATTTTTTTTTAATAAGAAAAATTGTTCAGAATTAAGCAAGTGTGCAAAATTTCAACAATATCGGTTTACTTTCACCCGTCTAATAGACGGGTGATAAAACGAAAATTATGCATGCATTAGTTTTCGAGAAATAGATATAACTTGTGTTTTTTTAAATGGAACACCCTGTAAATGATTGCATTATTCGATCACAATTTAAATTAGCTTCCCAATGATATATAACATGTTATATTTATCTCTAGAAAAAGTGATTAATTTTCAAAAAATTAAATATATTTGCGGCCATGGAAAACTAACACATATCTTATATAAAATAGATTTGTCAAAAATAGGAAAAACTAAACTAGACCAAATGTTCAAATTGTCTTCCATTGACATCTACGCATATTTATTGCATTTCCAATATTTATTGAGATGGCCATGGAAAAATAAAAGAAAATCGTAACAATCGGAAATGTCAAAACTTAATTTGTGAGATGATTAAGTGAATACTGTAAAAATGGTTCAATTTATTCATGAACGTCGCTTGGGGCATAGATGGGGATGGTGGTAATCTTAATTTTGGAGGGTTTGAATTTATTTTTTTTAAGCAACGGAACGCAGTTGTTTTTGGGATACCTAAATTATCGCGTATTTCGCGAGATGATAATTTAGGATTTTCTCTTGCAGTTTCTAAAACAACATTTTCTACAGCTTCTCTACCTGCTTTATTATAAATTTTTGATCGATGTTTTACAAATGATCCGCTCTTTTAAATTTTGTTGCAGCCTTTTGAACATTTTTATGTCTGGCTGTTCTTCTCTGGATATTATCTAAAAAATTTATTTAAGCGGGACTTTTGGCTCATAATTTTACTATCTAGAACTAACCTATTAAAGAAAAGCCGGAAACTAAATTTGGATCTTCGCATTCTATAAAACACTTAAATCATATATTTTTCATAATAAATAAATTGAACCATTTTAAAAAATGCTTACTCACAATCAACTCACACATTAGTTTTTGACATTTACGATTGTTTCGAGCAATGTCTTGCACGCCTACTGACAGTTGTAGATTACCACTTTCGTAAGCGGTCAGCAATGCATCCTTCATTCTTTGTTTTTCCGTGGTTGCCTCTACAATTTAGAATTTAATTTAATATGTATAATAGGTATACATAATATAAGGAATTCACTACCGGTATAAATGACAAGAAAATCTTAGACGCCACGATATTAATTATTATTATTATAATCTCATGCGTATAATTTAAGCACCCAGGCATGATAATTAATACTTGTCAAATGGTAAGTGACAGCTACATACATTTGTTTATCACCCAACGCCGTCATAGCCAACTAAGAGTAATTGAACTGAAAATCCATAGCAAAATCCTCATATAAAAATATTGAATTGGCAATATTTCGAAAACTAAAAGTTTTCGGAATAGACATCCATACACAAATTTGCCCTTATTTTTAATGGTAAATAAGTAAGATTATAAAAATTGGGCGGTTTCCATTTGAAAAAATTGATTTTTGACAGTTTTCTCAATTTCATTTTTATTCTTATTTTTTGAACACTCTGTATTAATACATATCAAAATATTATAAAAATTCTATTAAAGTAAGTGTTTTTCAACAAAAAATCCAACCCAAATTAGATAATAAAGGCTTCCTTATAGGAAAAATTGATAATTCTTTCAAACGTCATTTTTGACTAAAACATTGAAATATGTCAAAAACGGAGAGACCTAGGTATGGGACATGAACACAAAATGTAATAATATATAGGGTGTCCCATTTAAAATAAGCAAGTTGGTATCGACTTCTGGTCTAACCGGAAGTGCCACCATCTTGAAAATATTTAAGCCGAGTTGCTTCCATCGACATTAGTTTACTACCAAATTTTCAAAATTTTCCAATGTATACTTTTCGAGATATCGATCGCAGCAGTTCGTCGTGGGACACCCTGTATATGGTTTCGGAAATAGTTTAAGGGCGTGGTGATACACCCTGTATACTTACCAGATGAAGAACATTCTATTTCCTCTGTTGAGTCGATGAAAGTGCCTCCGAGGATTGAATGGGCATCAGCGTTATCAGTTGAATTATTTGACATTTGTCACCGAAAATTCTATATTGTCGTCTCGTCACATGCTGTCACTGATAAGGGAGAACCTGATACACCTGATACTGAATTATTACGTCTACCTTCATCACCTAGAACAGAAAGTTATGTAACAAATGTTATATAAAGATTTCTTGCGATTCGAATAATCTTATAAATAAAAATGTAGAGCGTGCGATTTTCTACATTTTTTGTTTCAAACTTTTTTTCTAGAGTTCATAGTTTTAGAGCTACAGCGCGTAGAAAGTAAGCGTTTTTGTCAATTTCTCGGAAAATTTAATTTTTGAACAAAATTTCCCGCTGTTTACTAATTTTTTTAACCCTTCGATTTAGAAACCCTGACGCATCCCGGAACTTGGAATCCGCATTCCGAGGCACCGGGGGTTCATTGTAGACATTCACAATCAATACGTGCCTTTCATAACCCCAAAACTCCAAGTCGGTCACCACTACATTTCGATTCAAATATTCATGCCTTAAAAATACATTTGCCCCTAGTGTTTGTCTTACTAACGTCCCTGTCTTGGGTCTGTCTCCATATTTATAACAATCTTACCCCATAAATCCCTTAAATTTTGGTCTCTGTTCCTGAATTAAAACTATATCAGTTTTGTCCCTATTAATTTTGCCCTGCAACAACGTGGTTGCTTCCAAACCCCGCCCCACATTTATTTGCAAAATATTAACGTGCCGCATAAGAAATATTTGTCCTAGCTCACCCGCTCACCTGCTTTGCCAACTGCTCCGCTAGCTTTACCGCATCCTTTACTTCTTCGCTTGTTACTATCAGGACTTCTTTACCTTGTGACTTCAATTCTATCACCTTCATTCATTCTACTCACTTCCGCATACGTCCTTCTCCTTCTTCTCCTCGCTTCCGTCCAATCTCCCTCCTCACTGCGTATTATCACCCCTCCTATTCCCCTGCCTGATCATTACCCTCCTATCCGCACTCTCTTCTTCTTTCTTACCCTTTCTCACGTTTCTATCTTCCCTCTTCTTTTTAATTTCTTCTTCCAATTTGCAGCTTGCACTTTTCCTTCTCTAATCTTACTTCTCTGAGTAAAACCTCTACCATTTCATCCTGGATATTGTATACCGCATCCCTGGTCATGTTTTGGTCTGCCCTCGTAACCGCTATTTTTGCTCCAGATTCTCTAGTAATCGCGTCCAGAATGATTCGTAGGTTTCCTCTTATTATTAATTCTGTGCTCGATTTCTGTTTCATCACTTTCTTCTTCATTGTCTTTTTCTTTGCTCTTATTCTACTCCATTTCTCTCCTTCTTTCTTTGGCTTTAGCCACCAATCTCTTCCCGTGTTCTTCTTTCTCTTTCTCAACCTGTTTTTTCCTGTTCGCTTCTTCCATCTTGACTTCTTGGCTCTTTTCGCTATATTTCTTTCCTTTCTTAGCTTTGCTTGAAGATGGTCCTTGTTTATTCCTTTCTTCGCTTTTATCTTCTTCACTATCCACACCTGTTATTTCCATTTTTCTCCTCCCTCTCGTCGGTGGTTGACACTGTCAAATTTGACAGGTGCCCCGAAAATGCGCGGAAACGATTCCTGATCACTCCTAGACCCCCGTGCACTACAATTCCGCTCAAATGTCACTTTGACAGCTGTCAAATTGTTGCCGTCTGGAGTCCAACGGGCCCTAGCAACCAAGAGGTACCAGTCCTTGGTTACCAGTCCGACCTTTTCCCCCTTAGTTACCAAAACACCTGTCCCTAGCAACGACTGGTTCCTTCCCCAATTGTCAAAAAACACTTACCCTAGCTTCTAGCCCAACTGCCTCACTATTTGTCTCTAGTTACCACCTACCAGCCGTTACCAATGTCCACCAACCTCTTCGTAACACTAACCAATCCTTTAGTCCTATCTAACAGTCACTTCACACCAAATTTCCCTCCTTAGCAACCAAGTTCACACCTGCCGTTGCCAGGGGCCTTCCGCCACCTGCCACCAACACCTCACCAGTTCCTCAGTATCCAAATCCCAATATCTTCCACTTGACCAATCCTCCGATTACCAATATTCACTCTATTCTTCCAGATCCAGCACACGGAAAGCACTTCACCCCCTCTTCAACTAACCGTGGGGCCCAGTAGCACTTCTCCTGTAGGGCTAGCCCCCGACGTGATTCTCTTTTATGCCCTCAAAATTTGATAAAGTAATCACACTTTCGCGGAACGATGTTAAACACGTCTGATCGCTGTGAACATAGAACATGGAAAAGGTAAAAGTAGGTACCTATTGATTGGGCTAGAGCAGGAAGAATACTAACCAGAATCGTTTTCTTATAACGTTAAATGCTTCGGCTTGAGGTTGATCATCTCTAATCTCTATCAGCAACACTATCATCGTCATCTTCCGGAAATGCTGTCAATTCATTATCTTTCTCGTCAGCATGATGATCTAATAAAATATTACTTTTCATTTTTTGTTAAATCTGTTGCAGAAAAAAATACATGTTTACATTGAGAGCAGAGCATTTGTAGGATGGTAATGGCATTCCTGCATCACGAAAGTGTTTTTTCAAATATTGTTCAATTTTTTATACGTTTTTGCAAGCTGAAAATGCAGCAAATTAATTTGCAACAGAAAATGATTTCAAAGTAAATATTTTCCAGTTCATTTGTTTCATGTTTAAAAATTTTAAGTTAAATTTCAAGTAGTTGTAACAATTAGGTTTTAGTCTTCTTTCTCGTCTTATTAAAATGGTATAACAAATAGTAAAGCAAACATGAATTTTTCTGACAGCGAACTATATTTGATATACAGAGTGACCCATTTGAAAGCGGGCCACCCCTGTATAAAGTGGCTAAATATTTTTGTTCCGATTTTGATCAACTTTTTTTTAGATTATTCAAATCAAATCAAATCAAATCAAAATTTATTTCCAATCACAGGTACAATCATTATTAAATAATAATTATACAAGTCACTAAGGAGTGCGTCATGGAGAACTGCATTTTGTGGCAAATTGATAGATGTCTATCACAAAAATCAAGGCCTACTTTGCAATTTTTTTGGAGCGAAAATTCGAGAAATCATATTAGCGATTTTTTTACGTGAAAACTAAGTACGCCACTGTGTCCAGCGTCCCCTAAAACGGGTCTGTACCAAATTTCATAAAAAAATATCGCATGTTAAAAATTGATATTATTACTTTTAAAAATTAATTTATACCCGGAAATGCATTGTGAACATCAATTAGTAACTCATGAAATAAGTGAATAAAAGCAACTCATAAACAAATTATTTTATTGAGATGACATTTCCGGGTATAAATTAATTTTTAAAAGTAATATTAATTTTTAACATGCGATATTTTTTGATGAAATTTGATACAGACCCGTTTTAGGGGACGCTGAACACAGTGGCGTACTTAGTTTTCACGTAAAAAAATTGCTATGATTTCTCGAATTTTCGCTCCAAAAAAATTGCAAAGTAGGTCTTGATTTTTGTGATAGACATCTATCAATTTGCCACAAAATGCAGTTCTCCATGAGCAATAATCTAAAAAAAAGTTGATCAAAATCGGACCAAAAATAGCCACTTTACAGGGGTGGCCCGCTTTCAAATGGGTCACTCTGTAATTGAACTCCACAAAAGTTAATAAAAGTTAATACAGGTCCTTCGAAGGTAGAATTAATTTGTGCACAAATTAAAATGGTCGACTGTTTGAACATTTATTAAATTAAGAATTTGGATCAATTTTACCTTAACTTTATTGTTATTTATTTACTAAACTTTTTGCCTCTTCATTTATTTCCAAAAATTACCTATCACTAACCAAGCGAAAAAAAAATGTTCATTTTTCATTCATGCAATGAATTCTAATTAAAATTTAACTGTAAAACGATACGTTTTACGGAAAAACTAAAAGAGGACTTTTCATTCGTAAACTAACTGTAGAATTCAAAAATGGAAAAAGAAATACAATTTCGATCATTGGCGTACCCTTTTTCTTTAAACAAAGAGATTCACACCCCAGTGGTTCCGCCTCTGGTTGAAGTAGGAAAATGAAAATAATGATTAAACGTGGTACTTATTCAGGAACATGTACACACAAATTTCAATAAAAAATTCCATGTAGGTACTTCAGAAGATATAAAAAAAAAAATACAAAAAAAATGTAACTTCAACGATTTCTGTATTTCTGTTTCCGATATTATAAGTTTATTAAGAAAACTCACATTAATTTCACATTTTCTATTGATTCTCAAATTATCGAAGGTACAATTCGGACCTCCCTGTATAACCATAATTCTTACCTAAGCCTCTTGATGTTGATGGCTCGGAAAATGACGACTTTTTACTACCGCTGGCTGCGAAGATACTCTAAATTACCATCAAACTCTGGCTCGGTAAAACAAAAGTCGACGTCTTTTACAGTTTTTATGACCGGGATAGTGACTTCAGGGTGTGGAATCATACAGTGTCAGATCACAGCATCTAGGAGTCGTCCACAAAGTTGTGAATCAAATTTTCATGTTTCATCTTCTCTGCAGGTACATGTTCCTTACCTATACTGAAAAGTTTGGGGATCTTGGAATTCAATAGTACATAACTTTGTATAGTACTTCGACCTCAGTATATTTGACTCGGTATCAGCAATCATTAGATCACTCTTCAGGCCCACCATGTAATAATAAACCATTGTTGAACGTTGATGAATTTACAGAAGTAGAGAAGAGAAGCTGGCACTATACAAAAAAACACCGTTGCGTTGGCATTGTAGAAGAAAAAACACCACTGATAATGCCAATTGAAGAAAGGTTTGTCACTGCCAATGGAGAAAAGTATCAATCTGAAAAAGAAAAAAAAATTATTGGTATTTTCCTAATTATAAGTTTTTCTCTAAGCTTAGGGTGTTCGTCAAAACGAATACTTCACACTGGAGAAAAGCGAAATTTTTTTTTTATGAAATTTTAAATCTGTCCATAAATTTTCCAGCTATTTCTGGGAAAAAATGTTTTCTAAAAAAAATACCAGGTAAGGTGGTTCATTTTTCCCAAATTTCAATAGCATTTTTTTCTACATAACTTCATTTGGTACTCCTGATAATCACACCTGACAGTATTGCTTGGGTCCCATATTTCATAATAACGTACTTAATGATGATCTCGAATAAATGAAACGTCTTATTAAAAACCTTCTTACGCCACCTTGTAAAGAGTTTTTTAATTTTTCAATGTCCCTTCAAATAACGCCAGCAAGAATTAAAAACGAAAATTCAAAATTTTACTTTTGGTCAAAAATCTCGAGAACAGCAAGAGATATTTTCGATTTCTCAATGGCATATTTCTGATTGCCAAATTCTGCAACTTTGCCCCAATTTAACCGATGCTGTATCGTTTACGAGATCCCTGTAGTGAGAAGCGAATTTGTAACAGCCTGTATAGTTATTTATACATACAGGGTGGCCCACCTACTCTCGCTCGGACCATAGCTACTAGGCCAATGAAAATTAAGCAAAAAAATCTAATTGTAAGTTATTGGACCGTAAATGTGCTACTTTTTAAAATTATTTTTGAGTGTACAGGGTGTACCATAAATCCAGGACAACGAAATCGGACTTTTTTTAATGGAACACCCTGTATATTTTTTTATTTTTAGAATCTGTCTTTTATGGACAGACAAATATTTTATTTCGGGTACCAGATGCAACGTTGCCAAAATTTAATGAAAAATCATTGACACGGAAAAACAATTAATAAACTTACATTTTTAGAGATTAATAAAAAAATCCAGGTATGCAAGTAGCCAAGGTAGGTACTAAAACTTGGACATTATTTAGGTTCATTTGAAATGTACATGGTGTTCTGAGTCAACGATCCAATTTCCCCATTTTCAAACCGCTAAAACTCATAGCGAAATTGGATCGTTGACTCATATTCGCCCTGTACATTTTAAATGAACCTAAATAATGTCTAAGTTTCAGTACATACCTTGGCTACTTGCATACCTGGATTTTTTAACTAATCTCCAAAAATTTAAGTTTATTGATTGTTTTTCCTTGTCGACGATTTTTCATTAAATTTTATTAAAACGTAATTAACTTGGCAACGTTGCATCTGATACCCAAAATAAAATATTTTTGTAAAGTCCATAGGTGACAGATTCTAAAAATAAAAAAATATACAGGGTGCTCCATTTAAAAAAGAGTTCGATTCCGTTGCCCTGTCTCAACTAGTAATTAATTTTTAATTACATAAATAAATATTTTCAAAATAAACTCTTTTGAAGTAAATTTTTTATCGCTTAGACTGAGTTTAGTAAAATTCATAAAATATAGGTTATAGCCACATGGGAAAATGAAAATAGAGATCGCGTGGGCTATCTAGCAACAATGTAGCGGGGGTAAAATGTTACGTGCATAACCCTCTGTACATTTGGAAAATAATGGAATAAATCTGGCAACACTTGGCTTGGCGGTACCTTACATCCTAGTGATCTAGACGTGAACAAATGTCTATCTGCCATTGCCATTGCCCATTTATGATCTCTGTCTACATTCCCCATTTTGTTTCTCTCGTTATTGCGCACCCCACCCACCACATGACTCGGCACGGAATAAAACAGGGTTGGCTTATATCGCCAGCTAGGGATGCAACATTGAACCGAAATCGATGGTGAAAGTAAACAGAATAAATAAAATTTAAAAATTCAAAAACCGTTTAATAAGAAAATTTTAAATTGGTTAAATTGGTTAAAACGACAACTAGAATTAAGTAAATAACTTTATTTCTAGATAAATCCCATCCCATATGTGTAGGCAACTCTCGATAGTTTAAATTTGCCGCCGCCTAGGTTGCTATTTGTCAAATGCACAGCAACCTATTTTGGAAATTAATTCGCTAGCTAGGATTAGGCGGTAAATTTAAATGATCGTAAATATATATTTTATTATTAAACGGTTTTTCACATTAACAATGATAGAATATAATGTAACATATTTAATAAAATTTGTTGAAAATCATTGTTGTGTTATCCATCAGAATAAGAATAATAAAATTTTACGAGACATGATGTATATCAAATGAAAGCCCATATACTGTCGGCTCCATTTTATTGTTAAAAATCGATCACAAAAATTAAATGTTTTCCATAAGTTTTTAAAAATGCCAAAACACGTTTCTTTAACGCCCATACGTCAAAATCAGCGCCCACTTTCTGTAAAATTGAAAAATAAAATCCTGCAGGGGCCTACCTACTTGCGTTTTTTAGTTTTTTCAAATTTTCGGCTCCATTTTTAAAACAAATGCCAACTTGTGACATCTGAAATTAGAATTTCATGACGTGGTTGGAAGACAGTCACTAAAAATATAGAAGTGAAAGGAGTCTACAAGATGCTTCAAAAAATACACTTAATTACCTCGGTCCCTATATGTGTGGGCAGCATTCCATTTACAAAAAGGCACTTAATATCCTGAAATCCTGTAATATTATCTTTGGTCATAGACTTTTTTATCTAGTTTACTTTTTTTTTATTTTAATTTCTGCCGCACTATTGCCAAACTCTGTATAATTTGATGACAAAAAATCTATCTAAATGTAACCACTAAATGTGTATAGAATTTGGCAATTTACAATTATTTTACCTAAATCTATTGTTTTTAAAAAAAAATTACAATATTTTTGCTAACTGTTTTAGATTTTGAGATATTAACACCAACTTTCATTTTTCAAATACAAGTCATATCATAGCTGGCTGTGCAAGCAAATCATCATTTGAATTTAAACATTACAAAATCTATCATACATTGCACCACTACACCGGGTGATCACGACAACCGGCCACATCAAATTCGATTTTTTAAATGGAACATCCTGTATATTTTATTATTTTTGGAATCTGCGGAATCAAAAATAATTTAAAAATTTTTAATTTTATTTTTCAACCCAGAACTAGGCTGTGTCTTGGTAAAAATGTATCCTTCTCCATTCTGTTATTCACACAAATAATAATTCTTAGTACCTAGTAAGTTAATAGTATTAAGTGATAAATTTTAAAGTATTGGTTGATAAAAAAAATCAACTTTTTCTAAATGAAACTCGGCGTGTATGGACCAATTTTAAATTTATTTTTGAAAAATATTTAAATTTCGCAACGTGATTGGATAGAATTTGGACTGTAGATTCCAAAAATAATAAGATATACAGAGTGCATTAAAAAATTACATTTGATGTTATATTTCCGTCGAAACCGGAAGTCGGCCATTTTGAATGTACACGTCACTAAATTGGAAAATAAGTCTTTGTAAAATGCCATAACATTTCCCACATCTTATGCTATTTTGATGATTTGGCAACAGTGCCTCTCTATCAGGTATGACACGGTTTTTGTTTTGTATTAAGTATAGGTTAGGTATTTATATTATTATCTATAAAAACTTTAAATGCGAGACAAAATCAATTAGTCGTTTAAATAAACACAAGCGTCTAAATAATTTATCTAAACTTACCTTTATTAGATCAGGTACCTACTGTCACTTTTTCAAGTTTTCAGCCCTCGCCGTTAACTACTTTGACAAGACTTTCCACTGGATTCCACAAATAAGCATAAACAACGCCGACAGAAATTAACAAAATAAGATTTATATTCAACGAATAAAATACTCATAGGTCATAGAACATAAAACACTTCAACAGATTTTTATCAACACAGCAGCACTCACAATGTCACGGGCCATGGCCACAATGAAAATGAAATTAATTACCACCACCACAAAATCAAATTTTTACTAAAACAAAAGCACATAAACATCTAAATACAAGCACGAAAGAGATAGAAACAATCGTTGCATGTGGCGCTATTTAAATAGACGACACTAAAAAGCACAACACGGCGTTTTCGGTGGGCCAACCACAGACCGGTGGGCGTGTCCTAATTCAAATTTAGGCGGGTTTCATGTTTCTGTTAAAATTAAATTGATGGAAATTACCAACGACATAAGAATTCTTTTGTCGTTGGAAATTAGTGAAATTACTATTGTTAGTACTTACATAATAAATGAATTTATTTTTTTATTTAAAATTTAATGTACCTTACCTACCTATATAATTATGGAATTAAAAAGGTAAATATATTTTAGGTTTAAAATCTAATGTAGATATAAGATAGGTAATATTTTGCATTTTAGGTAGGTATCTAAAAAAATACGTAAATATTTGGAAACAATTTTTTTTATGTAGAAATGAAATAAGTTATCCAGTTTAATTATTAAGATGTGTATTATACACAGGTATAATAGTTTCATTGTTATAGCTTCTGAATAAAATAAGACATCAAATAATTGTATACAAATATCAATAAATTTTATATAGATTCTCATTGTACAATAAAAATTTATATTTTCTATTTTATGGTGATGGAAAGTTATAGGCAGTAAGTATCCCAACAAGACCATGTGATGTAAACTTACCTGGGCCCTTCGCGAAAAGCTTGTGATCGAACCTACCTACTCATGTTGTGTTTATTTTATTTATACCCTTTACGGATGAGTAGGTGTCGGCTGGGGTCTATTGGGGGGCCCCGACACGGAAACAAATTATTCATGTTATTACATATTACAAAAATGCTGCGTATCTTGCTCAAATGTCAACTTTGACTCAGTAATATCTACCTTCGCTGATCGTAAGGCCCACAAAATTTTTCTTGATTAATGAATTTATTTTGTACTTTATATACATATAAATATGTTTATCTTCATATTCAGTTAATGGTCATATTCTTTTGATACATACTGTATAAAAATGTAAATTAACTTTTGTTACAAAATATTGAAATTATATGATTTATGCTTGTTAAAACTCGCGTGCTAATTGCTAATTCAAGGTATATGTTACTTGGCTATTTAAATTCATACTAATGTGTATGTAGTAGGGCCCCAAAAATAACTACCCCGGGGCCCGCTGTGGCTCTCGACGGCCCTGAGATTTGAGATGAGCATTAAACACAAATAATACAAGGTTTCGTAAATACCCCTACTTTATTTAAAAATAAACACTTAATTGAAAAGTACAATAACTTTTAAAGACTTTTGGAAAGTGCCGTATTCAGCCTTGAATTCACGAGGGGAAAGAGTACGAGCAGAGAAACCCTCGATCTCAATTCAAACAAATCTAAATAATTATATGCCTCTTTTAATCTGTTTTACTGAATAATAGGAATGGTTCTCTTCAACCGTCTGTAAAACTATTTAATGAAACCTAGTTAAAAATTCAGTTCCATATATTTATATAATTATTTTTTCCACATATTCTACCATCTTATTAAGAAGTATAATTAATAATTAAACATTAAAAAACTTAATCTTATAATAACCTTAAATTAAGGATATGTCAATGTCCACTATTAGTTTCTTCTTATTCGTACCATCTGTGCCGTCCATGCAAATTATGTTGGGGAATTGACGCAGTTTTTCTTCCATTACTGAATTCATAAATCCTAGGGCAAAATCTTCTTTTTTCAGCACATCATGTGTATTCGTAGCCATCGCAATTACTCCCGATGGCTACGGTGTATTTCTCTTATTAGAAATAAACCACTTGTTGCATCACTATACTTACAAATAAATTCAAATAATTGTTTTTGTTACGTAGGTACCTTTCCTTTTGTTACGTACCTTGCCATTACAGCATTCCCCTCCTGAACCTTCACTGCTGCTACCATATCATTCTGATCTCGTTTCTTCTGGATGTTATATTTTCTCGACAAATTTGTGATGTCTTTGCTTGTTAAAACGTTCAATCTTTCCAGTTTCGGAACTTCTAATTTTCTTGAACCCTCTAAAATTCTGTTAGGTGGTACCCCAAGTCCAGCATGTGTTTTCCAATAACTAACTGAAACTTCTCCTTCATCACGCAGTTTGCAAATCAACCTGCATGCGGAGGGACATTGGTATTGGTATTGGTATTGGTAAATTGTGAGTGGGCTGTTGATCAGACCCTCCACTGCGACCGCTCGGTCTATTGTGGCTCACTCCAAATTATATTTCACCCAACAGGTTCAGTCTTTTAATAAAGCTGATAACCTTGTTGGGTGATATTTTGTCCAGGTCCTCCGGCAGAAGTTCCCCTTTGCCGAACATTGAGAACCGGATTCTAGCTGCAGCGGGGCATGCACATAAAATGTGCTCTGCCTTTTCATCATCCTCCAAACACAGACGGCATTCGGCGTTTTCCGCCAGTCCAATTCTGTGTAGGTGGTGATTTAGTCTGCAGTGCCCTGTGTACAGGCCAATTAGAGTCTTTAGGTTTAACCTGTTAAGCTCTAATAGTTTCTTACTTCTTGATTTCGAAGGGTACGGTATGAACGCCTTTGAATGGATCAATCCTGGTAAGTCTTGCCAGTGCTGGAGTGTTTTACTCTCAGCCCAGGCTGAGATTGCTGTCTTAGCAGTACTTGACGATATGCCGAGTACAGGTTCTGGTCCAATGAATTGTGATCCTGCACCTTTCCTGGCTAAGGAGTCAGCAATTTCATTGCCCTCCATTCCAGAATGTCCAGGTATCCAGACCAGAGTTATTTTGTTGCTTTTTCCCAGTTGGGTTAAGGCTTTCTGACAGTTCCATACCGTTTTAGAATTACACCGGTATGATTCAAGAGCCTTGAGAGCTGCTTGACTGTCTGAAAATATTTTTATTGATCTGCGCTTGGGATGCGATTGTTCAAGCCTCCGCAAGCACAGCTCAATGGCGTGAACTTCAGCCTGAAATATAGTTGCATAGATCCCCAGGCTTGTGGATATTCTAACTTCTGGGTTGCAACTATACACTCCGGCTCCAATTCCTTCAGGTGTTTTGGAGCCATCAGTAAACCAACAGCTGTCTGCCCTTAATAGGTCGATTTTATTTTCTTCCCATTCGTCTCTTCCAGGAAATAGGACGTTGAAGGGCAGTTCGGTGTTGGTCCTGGTAGGCATAACATCTGAGACCATTCCTAAGATGCTGTGACTTTCCACGTCATCCAGCAGCCCATTGTGTTCCATGATGTTAGCCTGCGGCATATTAATAACCGCTTGTTGAAGTCTGTATGTTGCCCACCTGGCTTCTCTCTCCAGATAAATGTGAAGAGGAAGTAAATCCAGGAGGATTTCCATAGCGGAGGGACATAGGTACTCCTTTAATTTTAATTGTCCCACCAGATTTCTCCGTCTTCTTGTTGCAATTGGGCTCGTATCCTGAAAATAGATAAGAGTATAACCTATTATTATATGTTGTGTAATATTGTTATATACCTAGGTATATATTTAAAATAATTATTGAAGTTATAGGTACTTCATATACCGTAGGCACTGATAGTATCAAACCTACCTTGTGGTCACTTCTGTTACAGTCAAAGTACAATATCTTATGTTTCTTTCTGAGAATCGATCTGTGCATTGCATAATTTGTCTCAATTTTTTCTTCACACTTCATGTTCATGTGTCGTATTCTTGTTTGTTAGAAAAGTCAAAAAGATACCTAATGGACAAATAATGTGTGTGTGTGTGTAATTCTGGGATTCAACACATCTACTTTATGGACTCTTGTGATATGACGATTCCTTAATCCCACATTTTTAAATTTTTTACTGCAAAGGTGTCACGCTTCTGATGGAATTTCTTCAGATTTTGTTGAATCGGATGTAAAAAATAAAGATGAATCCATGATATCTCGTTAAAATAAACTCTTAGTATTTAAACAATATGTTCTAACGAACAAGTTTGTAAAACAATCTCTTTGAACGGCAAAAATATGTAGGTACACAAAAAACGTTTAAAGGAAGTTTCTAACTGACAACTGACAACCTGATAACATCAAGACAAATCTTACAGTTCATGAACCACGATACATAAATTTAATTCATGAACCCGCCGAAATTTGAATTAGGACACGCCCACCGGTCTGTGGTTGGCCCTTCGACCATACGCCGCGTTGTGCTTTTTAGTGTCGTCTTATTTAAATGGGTGGAACACGAGAGATTTAATAAGCAGCAAAAAATAGAGGTCGCGTCACGCGTGCTTATCTTGTTTGGTTTGTTCTCAGAAACTGGTGGTGGTGGACGAGGAACGCGAAACTCGCGAGAGGTGAGAGGATTTTTCTACATCTCATCCTTGCAACAGTGGCGTAGCATTTGTTTTTATTTTACATTTACAATTATTTTTATTTAATTTATTTATTTACTTCAATAATAGGAATAGGTATGCCTTAAAACATTAATAATATGTATATTTAAAATTATATTACCTTGTACAGGGTGATCGTTTGAAAATTCTACTTTTTCCTTTTATTTTGCTTAAAAATATACAGGGTGATTCAATGGTAAGTGTACATACTTTACCTGCATATGTAGGTTACTTGTGCGATTCCATATCACCATGGTTAGTGGGTCAATAATCCTTAATTAGGTACCTACCAAGATACAGGGTGTTTTATTTTATTTATCTTGGTAATTAAGGAATATTTGACCCACTATAACCATAGGTGATATGGAATCGCCCAAGTAACCTACATATTATGCACTATGCAGATAAAGTATGTACACTTACTAATGAATCACCCTGTATAGCTAGAAAAAAAAAATAAAAAATAGATCAGTGGTAGCATATTTTATCAAGTTTTTGTATGATGAGTCTGCATCTATCTATCTATCAGGGTGTTACGCCTAAAAAAATATGACTATGTGCGGCGCTCCCTGTATATTCATTAAGATAGATGCAGACTCATAACATATACAAAAACTTGGTAAAATATGCTACAGATCTATTTTATATTTTTTCTTCTAGCTATATTTTTAAACGAAGTAAAAGGGTTTAAAAAGTAGGATTTTCAAATGATCACCCTGTACATGGAGGTGGAAATTTTAAATATGATTGATTAAAGTTTCGTGGTTTGAAGGAAAACTATTATAGATATATTCGAGTTCAGTGTGTCTCACGTAAGAGGGTCACTCGATTTCCTGGCTTTGTTATTGGGCAAAAATAAAATTAATTATTGTCAAAAAATCAATTTCCCAAATTTTTGTCATCCTGTATTTTATTACGGAAATCGATATGGTCTATTAATGTGGTTATAAAGGCATATGTCATTCAAACATGTAACTTCCGGTTTAGCCGGAAATAGCTAACATCCAACAAAATTTTGGCGACAAATTGTATAGGTATTATGAAACAATTGAAAAGTAGCCGCAATCTCCTGATTTTAAAAATATATAACCCATGTCCATTATCTAGTAGTTTTCAACAAAGTACGATAAAGTAGGTAATAAAATAAGCCAATTCCAATACTTTTCAAAAAATTCACGCATAGCTTGAAACTTGAAACAGAAGGGGTCCCAAAGATAATGGACATGTGTTATATATTTTTGAAATCACCCAGGCAACACATTTCACTTGAAAAAACGTTTTTTTTATGTAGATCATAAAGTATGGATACGGTTTAGTATTAACATATATAATATGGAAGAATGTCAGTCTAAAAAACGTTTACTATTTAACATTTAAAAAACGTGTATGATAAATGTAGGATATATGTATAGCGAAAACATATTTATTATGTAGATTGTAAACATATATTGTACGTATTTATATTAAAATTAAAATACGTGTGGCGGAAACAAATATATTACGTAGATTATAGACGTATGTTATATGTATTTATATTAGAATTAAAATACGTATAGCGAAAGCATATTAAATACGTAGAATATAGACATATATTATACGTATTTATATTAAAATATTAAAAACGTATATCAAAAATACATTTACCTCGTAGGCCACATACAATTGAATAAGATAAGTTCAAAATAAGTTCAGCATAGACGTATTTATTAAGATTAGGTAAATATTTTAAATTAAAGTTAATTCTATACATATCGAAATCCTGTTTATTTTTATTTACTTAGTAGTTAATATGGAAATAAATTTAGGTTTAAAATACAGAAATAAGTAAACTTATAGTCAACCGGATTTAGTATCGAATGTGAAGTAAATACTTGCTTACATAACAATAAAATTAATGCAGCAAAAGTTGTAAAATACTAAACATAAATGTTCAGAATTATTGTAAGAAGTAGGCAATAAAAAATATTTAAAACAAATAATTATCCTTTATTTAAATAAGTAACTATTTCCATCAACACTACACAATAGCAACACACAAGACAGTCATAGAGAAACTAAACACTAAACTAGGAGTAGAACTCACTAGAAGTACACAGGGTTCGTGCGGTCTACACTGCGTCAGTATGTCACGTGTGTACGCGGGAATGAAGAGGGGGGACAGCCTATATTAAACGTATTTTATACTTTATGTATGTACATACGTATATTACAAACTAAGATATAGGTAGGTATTACACCATAATTCAACCAAGTCGATTTCTATCACGTTTATTAAACGTATTTTATACTTTAGTTTATAATATGTTTACATAGAACGTCTATACAAAAATAATTAAAAAACGAATACAATATTACAAACTAAGACACTTATATTACACCATAATACAACCAATTGTTGATTTATGTTATGTTTATTAAACGTATTTTATACTTTAGTGTACAATAGGTTTACGAAAAACGTATATACAAAAGTAATTTAAAAAACGAATACAATATTATAAATTAAGAAACTTATATCACACCATATTTCAACCAAGTCTGATTTCTATCACGTTTATTAAACGTATTTTATACTTTAGTTTATAATATGTTTACGAAAAACGTCTATTCACACATAATTTAAAAAACGAATATAATATTATAAACTAAGAAACTAATATTATACCATAATTCAACCAAGCCTGATTTCTGTCACGTTTATTAAACGTATTTTATACTTTAGTTTATAATATGTTTACGAAAAACGTCTATTCACACATAATTTAAAAAACGAATATAATATTATAAACTAAGAAATTAATATTATACCATAATTCAACCAAGCCTGATTTCTGTCACGTTTATTAAACGTATTTTATACGTTTGTTTTATTTTTTGTTTACGAACAACGTATATTTATTATACTAGACCAACTTTTATACCATTTTATATGTATATAAACGTATTTTAAACCAAACTGTGTTGCCTGGGCAGGAGATTGGCTACATTTCAATTATTTTATAATATACAGGTTGTCCCCGAAATTTTGTCGAATGTTAGCTATTTCCGGCTAAGCTATGCTTTTATAACCACAATCATACCTATACCCTATCGATTTCCGTAATAATATACAGAGTGAAAAAAATTTGGCAAATTGTTTTTATGTCATACCTCGTACACTTATTACAGGTTCTATTGCTTATTCGACCTCATAATCGGATTTCTCATAAAAAAATTCATGAGAATTGAGTTTGGTTTTTTATTTTAGCCCAATAATAAAGCCAGAAAATCGAGTGAGCTTCTTGCAGGGAGTCAAATTTGATGCTCACCGTTGAGATCGCGTCGTTGCAACTTTTCCAGTACTACAACATAGAATTACAATATGTTGAATAGAACGTTTCGTCACATCGGGACCACCCTCAACTTTGTTTTTTCAAATATGGACCTGATATTGTTTCCCCTAATTCACTGGTATTTCTCATCCTGATTCCAACGATATATGACACTCGTTAAGTTGAACAATATTTTCAGTTCCAAAACGTAAATTAAGTCTTTTTAAGTGTAAGTTCATTACAGCCCTGTTTTTTACCTAATTTAAGTTTTAAAACTGAAAAAATTGTTCAAATCAACGATTGTCACTTATCGTTGGAATCAGGATGAAAAATATTTATGAATTTAGGAAAAACAATGCCAGATCCGTATTTGAAAAAACAATTGAGGGTGGCCCCCGGTCTGGTGAAACGTTCTGTTCAAAATATTTTAACTCTATGCTGTGGAGCTGGAAAATTGCAATGAAGAAGTTCTTTCTGCTTTCTGTTTTGATATCTCTTCAAACAAACGCAGAAAAAATCAAAAACGAAAACTCAAAATTCTGTTTTGTTTTCAAATATCTCATAAAAACCAAACAAGATATTCTTGATTTCATCCCGGTATATTATTGCATTATTGGATATAAAATTGCCCCCATTTAACCAACTCTCTATTCCTTACCGATTCCGAGTTCCCAATGGTGAGCATCAAATTTGACTCGCCCTGTACACACAAAAAAATGTTCGTTTTTCACTTCTACATCACATCGTCGAAAAATAAACAGGGTGTTCCATTTGAAAAAATGAGAAAGTTCAATTCAAAAATTTCTAAATTAAAAAATTAATTTTCGAAAGCGAAAACGATTCAAAAACATTAATTAGATGTCTCGTAACTAGTACAAATTCACTAATTTTTCTCTTATAATCTCATAATTGTGGCTGCAGTGATTTTTTCAATATGCATCTGCAGATGGCATATTATTTCATTTTTGTTGAATTCATTACATCTAGGGGAAATAGTCAATAAGGAGTGAAAGGACTCCTGAAAGAGGCTTCACAAATATATTGATAGGTATGTACATGCATAGCCATTTAAAAAAAAACGGCACTTGCTCCTGTATTATTGTCTTGGCTCGCCCTGTATATTCGAAAATAAGTGCCGGTTATAGAATTTTCTATCTATAAAGTTTACTTGTATTTTTTTTTTTTTATTTTTAGGGATCATAGAATTTGTTCTTTAGTTTTCGACCTTACTGTATGCAGGGTCCACTTTTTCAATGGGATGTTCAATAGTTTCAGATATATCCTGAAAATGTGCAAATCGCCAATGACACGTAAATGATGGAATATCAGAACTGGAAAATAAAAAATTAAAATACACTAATTACAGGATAAAAAAATTTAATTTAAACCAAATAAACATTTTCTTGCTGTTTAAAAAATATCTCATTGGGCACGCAAAAAGACACGCGCCACTAGTATTTAAAGTAAGTACTAAGTACTTTACCGTACACTAACATAGTCGACAATGTAACGTGGGTAATATTCACAGTCATAGTACTTAACGTAAGTTTCTGCGTTATAAGCTAAAACGGTATCATAACCAAAATCCGGTAATAAAATATTTCCATCAACTGTCTGCACGTTTTGCACTACAACATCTACGATGAACATGGACCTCAATGACGACGAGTTGTTCCTAGAGGAATGTCTGTTGGCTAAATGCGGTAATATAGAAAAGTACACTCCAGGTCCGTACTTAAATCTGGATCCAAAGCGCCAGTCTAGATTGTACGTCGCAATAGACTCGACGAACTCCCTCGCACTGTCGTGATAGAGGGATAAAATTCTATAAGGTCCTCGTTGGTTGTATTTTGAGATTATCATTGAATATCTGGTATATAAATACGGGTTCTGTATCTTGTATATTCCAGTAATTGAGCTATAATAATTACCATTCATTCTGAGTAGTATATCGCTGTATTCATGACTCGAAGGTGGCACCGGAACAATTTTGTAACACTCAGTCTTTAGGTCCATCGGGCACCAGTCTTGTGGCAGATGATGTTGCATATCTTCCAGTTGCATCGTTCTGAAAAATATAACGGATTATTCTATATTTCTGTGTTTAATAATTTTCATTAACGAAAAGTAAAGCTTTTAAGTAGATAATGGGAATTGTCCTAGCGATTATTTACAATACAAGATGCTTAAAATTATGGTGTTCCGTTTAACTTTAACAAAGTTGGTTACTGCCCAGCCTAAATGGAACACCCTATACAATATACAACCAGAAATATTTTTGGAATATGCAGTGTTGATTGTCGAACACCTTTAAACGATTTTTGTCTACCTACAACAGCTAAGGTCGAGTTATGGAAGAGAGTGAAAGTACGCACTACGTGCCACTATATGGACACCCTGTATACTACTTTGAAATCGACATTTACCCACATATTTCTTGGAAACTATATATCCTTTAATGACATTTCTCTATAGAAAAGTATAATAATATTCGGGGTGTTCCATTTGACAAAAATGAGGTTATGTTCGCTCCTTGCTAATTAAGCAATGCACTTTAATAATTCTTCGGCATCAGCAAAGAACTTTGAGGAAAACCGGGAAAATCCTACAACTTTTTCCAAGAACTGTTTTTTAAATTTCCAAAATTTTTTTTACATACTTTTCCCTATACCTATCGATCGATTCAGTTCCCAGTGACCAGTGAGGCACCCTGTATATAGAAATATCAGCCTTTTGCTTGCTTAGGTACCTATAATTCGACAATAAATTATATTATAAGTAAATTATCAGAAGAAATTGAATATTCTTAAAACAAATATAGGTATAAAGAGGGCCGCGACATCCGTTGTCCGTTGAAAATAAAAGCCGTGCACCCTGTGCATATGAAAGACGATTATTGTTTTACTCACCAATAATAATGTATTATATTCCGAGTAAAATATCTACCGGACACCTAACAGAACAGCATAAACCCGGCGTTACATTACAATCCTTGTACGCAGACCACACAGACAGCATCAGACATTTTGTATTGCAAAACTGCACACAAACAAAAAGACTTAAGCACACACCACACAGGCACAGAATCCGTTAAACAAACGTAAACAAGTAAAGCGCGCAAAATGCTCCTATTGGCTGACGACATCACAGCAACAATCCCGAGTCAAATCCGTGATTTCCATTGGCCGTTGGCGCTGGGAAAATCGGTAGGAGGCACCAACGTAAACAATGAAGAACTGATAGTTGAGAGCTCCTAAGAATGAGAAGGCAACAGAAAAGGCGGTCACGGGAGGAAAGGTTCCTACTGTGTCGCACCAAGCGGCTGGATTGTAAAGGTGAATCAGATGTCAGTTCAACGTTGCCAAGTGTACAGAACGTGTTACCCTAAACTTAACAGAACTTATTCTTTCTTTACACGCAGTTTGTCAGAGGAATGATGGCCTAACGGAAAGGAGCTCGGCTGGCAAGCAGAAGCTTCCGGGTTCAAATCCCACATGTTTTTGTTTTTTTTTTTAAACGCATCAGGCATGCATCAAGGAATTTTTTTTTATTAGATTAAAGTAATTTTTTTTTTATTAAGAGGTCTATTGCGAGTTAGAAGCCGGAGGCGATAGCCGGAGGCAGGTTAGATATGTGTGTTATTCCCCTGAGAAAGGAATTTTTTTTATTAGATTAAAGGAATTTTTTTTTATTAAGAGTTAGAAGCCGGAGGCAGGTTAGATATGTGTGTTATTATTCCCCTGATAAAGGAATTTTTTTTATTAGATTAAAGGAATGAGGCATGAGGTCTATTGCGAATATTATAATATATAATAGACATTTGAAGTCCGGCCGCTAGGTGCGCCATCGTAGGAACCTTTCCTCCCGCGACCGCCGTAGGCAACAGCTAGCAATGACATGTGGCAAACCTCTATACTTTATGTTCTGTGCTCTATAACTTGCCTGTGCACTACGAACAGGAGGCGGGCTGCGGGGCTGCTTAAATTTAATTTCTTATTCAGAATTCAGATTAATGTTATCAGTTTTGGTCATAACCGGTATTTAAACGCCAAACATCTGGAACAGATATACAGGGTGTTCTGAAAAACACTAGCATAAATTCAGGGGCTGATAGAATTTCAAAAAATATTACAATTTGTTCCTATATGAACCATATGGGCGTATCTTTTTCCGTTTTCAAGATACAGGGCGTTAAAAATAATTTTTAAAAATCTAGTTTCGGTCCTATCTTCTACAAAATTCGACCAAATGAGCTGAAATTTTGCTATGTGGGGTTTCTGGGGATGCTAAATGCTCTGGTGTTATTAATTTTTGGCTATATCATACGGGGCGTTCAGTACAGTACTCCGTGGGAACATATTAGGTCCTAACTTTTTTTGAGATTACTCTTTTTGGCCCTTTTGTCACTTGCCGTTATGGCAAATTTTATTCTAAACAAAAAAGGTGCTCTTGTAAGAAGTGCTAAAATTTGCCCGTTTTCGAGAAAAACCAGGTATAGTGCACCAAAGTCAAGCAGCTGGTACCTATCCCAAATTATATATCTAAAAACAGAAAAAGCATAAATTCACCATGATTTTGACTTCGACCTATCGCGTTTATAATTCACCATGATTGCGACAAACACCCACCAACTTGGCACAGAATATCTAACTTACAACTTGGCAACACTGAAATCCACAGCCTTATTCCACTTTCTCTGTGCCTACCCACTATTGAAAAGCCAACAGCCAATGGAAGTCGTGAATTCGGTTCGGACTGTTGTTAGGGGGCAGTCAGCCAATAGGAGCACATCGCCTATCGTGCCCTTCGTCGATCGCGCCCTTTATCCATAGGATATACAGTAAAACATTTTACTCGAAATACCCAAGGAACACCTAGGTGAGTGTTAAACAATACTCGTAAACAATATATATGTACAGGGTGTATGTTATGTAGGGCATTTATTTTCTAAACAGAAAGAGATATTTTAGATGGTTTCGAGCTTCACTTATATTACTTATTTTAACAAAGATAGTGGCAAATGATGTTTTTAATTATACGTCGTAACGCGGCGACGCCTTATGTATATTTGAAAATTTTTGAAAAGTTAGCTCGACAGATCGATAGGCAATCAATAGACGAAGATTTAAAAAAAAATGTGATTAAGAAATGCTGTCTGTAAACTGTAAAGTGATATTTACATAAAAAAGACGCTTTACAAATGATCCATTTGGATATTTTCCTTTTTCAATAATCAAAATTATGAAATATATACCGGGTGACACAAGAAGTAGTTACCCCCCCATTTTTGTTGGCATTTTCATAGATGAAAATTTCAAAATTTTATGGTGAAATAAATACACAGATTCTCATATTTTGACATAAATCATGTGTAAAAACCACTTCCGGTTTAATCGGATCATCTCGCACCTATAGTAAATTAGTGGTCCTATTTGTACATCCTCCTTCGCCGTCCATTGAACCCCGTAACCTAGTTTTTATATCTCTAATTTTTTTTTTTTGGATGAATCTATACACAAAGGATTTATTCTTACGGAATCTAAAAAAAAAAAATTATGTGACAGTTAAAGATGGTGCAAATACTTCAAATCACAATGAAAGGTCTATACCTTCACATAACATCCAACAGACAACAATCATTCTCTAATAGAACGCGAAAGACAAAAAAAATCAAGATTAACGTTAATATACCTAAGAATTTCTCAAAGAAAAGTATTACATTATTATTATTATTCTGGAATTCCTAGTGAGTCCGTGACCTACGGCTTCCAAGGATGGTTGAGCTGACCTCGCCTACCCATTGGTCATCGTCTCTACCGGGATCGTGTCTGCCAGCACCATTTTCAAATTTTAGGAACTGACTTAAAAAGTGAAATAGCGGAATTTTGCGGTGCCGCGTGGCGGTGTGAAGTGGTCTCGGGTCCTTTCCATATATATATATATATATAAGGGGAGACCACCCGATGATCTCGCAAATCAGAATTAGGGTATTTTTGTGCAAATTAAGCCAGGATATGCCTCAGTGCGGTGCGCACGGGTACCGGGGCACTTCCCCATTATTACCAGGTGACCGCCTCGTGAGATAGCATTCGAAGAGTTTCCCCTTTTACGAAATATCCACGGACGTCTAACGGCATATACCCCTTTTGGAGAATATTACCTTAAATTTCTAGTATATAATTCTAACAATCTATAAATCCCACTCACTAAATTGCCAGTCACGTCCATGTAATAATTCTCTTTCGGCAATCGATCACTCCGTCCTTCAGCGCGGCCGTCGCGGTCGCTGACCCCTTGTGGGGGTATCGTGGCTATGGTGGTAGACCTTGCTAGGTGAGGCTCTATATGTGTAATGATGATTATTTAATATATATCTTTATTTATTACCATCAATGTCTTCTTTTATTGCATTCTAGTATTAGTCTAGTAGTTGTGTTGATCCCATAGTATACGACCCTCACATTGTGCGACAGAAACCCTTCGGCTGAAGCCAGAGGAGAATAAGTGATCGGAACCCTGTCTGGGCAGGAGTCTAAGGTGAATTGTGTAGTGTGCATAGTGTCTACCTAGTGTTGTATCTTTAGTTCAGAAAGTTGCGAAACCTGTATACGAGGAAGCATTCATTGTCGACGGTTACCGTTAATCTATCGATGTCGAGACATCGATATATTAAAAGCTCGTCACGACCTGCGTTGAATTCAACGGCCAAGAGTTAAGCCAGATGTTGTGATAGCGATTAATTGACTTAATACGAATATCGGTCGTTCCCTCCAACTATCACTGGTTATAACGAATGGTTAACTAACGTTGACACAGCCTTAATAGTTTAGTTATTAAACGTTGATAGGACCCCCCCAAAATATTCAAAAGCCCCCCCCAAAAAGATTTGGCATAACTTAAAAAAAAAAGAAGACAGAGTTCCCCTAGTCACTGATTTCGTTTTGTCTCACACAAATCATTGCGTTCACGCGGTTCACACGAGTTGAATCATGTCGATTGTGGAACGACGCCAATTACGCCATCTATTATCTATTGTATGACGTACCGCTAGTAGTAGTCTGGCCCGGCAGAGGCGGCACTGGCGGCAGATATGGATTAATTTTGCCTACGCTATTACTGAACTTTGGCTTTATTAAGCTGCCAGTAGTGTTAAGACTAGTGTTAAATTCGTATACAGAGAAGTTTTGATTGTCGGTTGTCATTATTTTCATTTGTTAAGTTACAAATAGTTAGTGCTTCGCATTGTGGTATTACTGTATTAATTACTGAGGTTATGTTGAAAAGTTAAAAACATAACCACAAATTCAAATTGGTTCTACATAGTTGCCAGAGTGAGACCCTAAAGAAAGCACAGCAATGTTATCAATAAAAAATTTGGCAATTCAACCAAAAATAAATGACAGTGACGATCAATTAAATCTGACACTTCAATATCTTGTCAATAGCAGACAACCTAAGAAAAACATATCATAGCCTCCCCTTATGTAAATAAAATGTGAATGGCATATAAGATAAATCAGTATTGTTAAGTTTGTTGTATAATAGAATTCAAACAAAATAAATGTTTTGTTTATAATACCTACTAAATATATTTTCTTATTATTGTACTAAAAAAAATTATTGTTATGACCTTCCTATTGTTTATTAAATTTTTGCCTGCGGTGCTTTATCCACATATCATCATCCTTCATAATAAATAGCCTTCAGATCAGTGGCAGCTGGTCAGGGTGGGCATGTTGGGCAGGGCCAACCCAGAAAAAAAAATTGTTTCGCACTCTATATCGAAAAATTTTATTTTTGTTTTCTTTTTGTGATTTAAATTGGGTACATTTGCTTTCTATATTTGGATGAAAATACCAAAGGACTGAGGGTGAATTTTTATTACACTATTCATATTCAAAAAAAAAAAGGTTTCAAAAATTTTAATAAAACAATTGCGTCAAACGAAAGTGGGAAAACAAAGCAATCTTTATCAAGTTTAGTACATACATTTTGAGGCACTTTTGTAAAACACAATGACCTTGAAAATTCTGAAAAATTTGTGTACACAGCTTTTTGCCCTACCAACCGCGAGCCGCCACTGCTTCAGATAAGCCTTCAGTCCCACCTAGCCCCCCCAAAAGTAAAAGCCTAGTTACGTCTATGATCACCTGAAAATTTCAAAAGCTAAAAATGTGAAAGTTATTAGCAGTCAAAGTTCAATGAGTCAAAATCTTTAGAACTGATATATTTATTATTATTTTGTAAGTGAAAAAAATATAATAATCCCAAACAGCATTTTTAACGCAACTTCCATTATTTTTGTATACATGACTTTTAACACAGTTTTATGAAATTATGTCGGACGTTTGCAAGCAGTAATTCATTGTTATTCAAATTAATAATCTCATTGGTGATCATTTCTTTCAGATGATCTGAATTTCTCATTTGTTCGTCTTAAACAGAATTTTTTAATGCAGAAAAAGAAATCCAGGGGATTGAGGTCAGGACTTCTAGGTGAACATAGAATTGGGCCTCTTTGTGTCTATCCATAATCCATATGTTGCATTTAGGAAATCGTGAACTTGCAGCTTGCAAATTTTTGTTACATTTAAGAAATATTTCTAATATTTTTTTTTTCAACTGAATATCCCATTATATATATTTTTTTAAGGAAACCTTTTGGTATATCATCGCCTTAAATACGTTTTGGGTTTCAAACTCCATTAGTAAAATATAGCCACGCAAATGCCATAACTAGATAAGGAGCGGGGCAATATGCTCCGTTTTATCTGATTTTTTTTTGTAAATACCTCTATATGCGAATTTAGATATCTACCAAATATCAACTCTTATTTATATTACATATTTTGGCGGAAATTATGTGAAAACAATAAAAAAATGTTTTCTCCTAAATGGCTGCATAATGAGAAGAAACTTTCAGGATGTGGCAGATCTTTAGTCCGTATTTAGCATATTGATAAGTTAATGAACTTTTCAATTGTACGATTTAACTCGAAATTGGCCAAACACAATCATGAGTGTTTTTTTCTAAAAGTTCTCTATTATCGTTCTAAAACATAGCCCAGAACCAGGTTTTAAATTAGTTTAATTCTTTATTAAATTATGTTGTAACTAGCCGATGATCTAAACAATTAAACGTTTATTATTTTTTTATTATATTAATTTATTTATTAAAATAGGTACCGAGAGGATTTTATTATTTTTCAATATGTTCTCCCACAGATTAAAACCTGGTACCTACTAGACTAGAGTATGTTTTAGTGTGATAATAGTTAATAGAGGACTTTTATAAAAAGTCATGATTGTGTTCGGCCAATTTCGAGTTAAATCGCACAAGTGAAAAGTTCATTAATTTTGAAAACTACCGACTAAAGATGTGCCAATTTTTCTCCTAACTCCTTATAAAACTATTGCGAAGGGAATCCTTATGTGAGTAATATGATATGTAAAGCGAAGGTCCAAAGTAAAAAAGTCTTAATTCTCACAACTCCTTTTTTTTAAAAACAAGCTACCGGTTTCGGAACTTTTATTTAAGTTCTATATTCAGGCTACGGAGTGATTAGTTGAAAGAGGTTTGTCAAATAGCAATTGAACTAAATCCATTATACAGGGTGGTCACTTTTACAATGTACACCATTGGTATCTTCTAAACAACAAGAGGTACATAGTAGTAGTAGTACAGTAGTAGAATGTACAAGTAATGCTAGAGCTCTTTCGACGAAATCAAGTTGGCATGAAATAACAAATGATCGAGCAAATTATTGACAGTAGTTGTAGAAATAATGCCAGAACTGTTTTTGTAATTATTGTCAGTGTTATTATTATTTATTCATTATGGTAAAATTTTCAGTTAATGAAAGACTAGATAGGTATGTAGGTATAATAATAATAATAACACTAACAGTAATTACAAAAACAGTTCTAGCATTACTTCTACAACTACTGTCAATAATTCGCTCGATCATTTGTTATTTCATGCCAACTTGATTTTGTCAAAAAATTATTAAATTAATGTTTAAAGGTGGTTAATCAAGTCAGATGACTCATGTGTGATGATACATCGTTGAAATCACATTTTTATTCTCTATCCAACAGTATAAAAATCCAATATGGCGTCCATAAGAAAATCGAAAATTGGCTATAAAAACATGTAGATCTAGTAGGTCTAGAAAATTTTTTAAATGTGCAGTGGATAGCCCATATCGATTTATGTGAACATGCCAAATTTCAATACATTGGCTGAAGTAATAAAAAAGTTATGAACGAAATAAGAAAACGCAATATGTCAGATTTTTTCAGGATACTCAGGAACGAGGTAAGTTATCCCGGATTTTTTTTCAGATCCCTTAAGAGCATGAAAATGTGCAACTTTTCTCTAATTTAAGCATCTATGTACCTCTTGTTGTTTAGAAGATACCAATGGTGTACATTGTAAAAGTGACCACCCTGTATATTGGCCCACGAAACGCTCTTTTCAGCATATAAAATATGGAGGTACTACTTCCGGTTTTACCGGAAGTGACTTCATTGTCATTTTTTTAAATACCACCCTATACATATTTTTCGAAATCTCTACTGAGCGTAAAATTTCCTTTCCGATGATGTGTCACAAGTCAATATTTTCCCACCAATAACCCCCTAACAACTTAATTCTTCTCGAGGTAAGACAAATTGCTATTAAATTATCAATTGTGCCGTGAAGAACAAAAACAAATACAAATGCCAACAAATCGACATTTACCTAACATTATAGTTTCACAGTTTTTTTGCACTTTGTTTTGTTTTATGATGTTATAACAATAAAATCTCTTTCCATGGCACAACTGATAATTTAATAGCAACTTGCCTTACCTCGGGAAGAATTAAGTAGGAGGTTATTGGTGGGAAAATATTGACTTGTGACACATCATCGGAAAGGAAATTTTACGCTTAGTAGAGATTTCGAAAAAAATGTATAGGGTGCTATTTAAAAAAATGACAATGAAGTCACTTCCGGTAAAACCGGAAGTGGCACCTCCATGTTTTATATGCTGAAAAGAGCGTTTCGTGGGCCAATATATATTCCCAAATTAAAAAGTAAAATAATTAAATTATCACTGAGTTATGGCTTTGGCCGGTTTTTAGAAGACACCCTGTGTAATCTCAGCGTGAACGTCGCTGGTGTACATAGGCTAAGTACCACATAGTGAAAATTTTCTTCTTGCTAGTTTTGCCAATGGTATAACGAACCTTATTTTGGATCATATTTAAAGTTAGACTTTCCTACGCCTACTAGTGACGTAAAATATTAAAAATGCCGCCAAATACTCTAAATAGCAATATTCCATTAGATTTTAATTCAGAATAAGTAAGAGATATATTTTTAAGCGACATGTTAGAATTTATTATATTAATTTGCAAAGACCTAATCTACAATTAATTATCATTGTCCTTTCTTTTTATAAATAAACATTAAATTTTGTAAAAAATTATTAGTAATTAGGTAAGTACTTTTTTAAAACGCAAATCCTTTGTAAATTTTATGTAATTTTGCTCATTAAATTTAAATCGAAAAATTCAAAAAAACTTGAAGGTCAAAAAGTTTACCAAAATTACTTAAAATAACTATAGGCCCGTACTTTTCGATATCTGTTTTATTACCATTTTTGAACGTACGGCAAATTTTTTATTAAGGAAATGTAGTCGTTTGAGGAGCTAATTTAAAAATAATGGAAAGTGGTAAAGCAAAAATATAAGTACAGTTACGTAATAAATGACCATCAGGATCTGTTATTATATACAGTGTGTCGCACTTAGTAGTGAAGCATCCTTAACACTTTTTTCATTTTTATCCTATTTGAACCAAATTTTACTCAAAAGATAGATCCCATTAGGATCAACTATATATGGCCAAAAAACCATTCACCCCCTATTATTGCAAACGGAGTCAAAAAGGCATATTAGGCATTTTTTTATCGGAAAAGTATACCAATGAAAGTTATTCAGAATTGTCTAAAAACCTTAAATCCAAATTCTCATCAAAATAAAAAAATATTAGTTTTTGATTAAAAATTGTCCGAAAATATAGTTTTAGAATATACTTATTAATTATCATTCGTATTTAGTTGCAGAGCATTTCTTTAGTTTTTTTCCTAAAAAATAAAATATTAGAATCCAGTTTATTGTTATTTTTATTAACAAATTTTTCACAAATTGGAAATGAATTACAAACGAGATAACAAACTTAAAATAAATAAATCAAATGCAAAAGCACATTAAATATTAAGTTCTCAAACCTCCCTTGCTATTATCGCCCACTAATACTTATTATTTTCACTTTTTCGGCAATTGTAGGTAAGCATTATTATTACAAACTAGAATCGCAAAACACACGAAATCAGCTTAACTATGTACATACTTACAAATTACTTGACAACTACCTGCCAGTTTGCGTTTTATTTCAAACAAAATTGTCACAGCACGCTATTCAAAACGCAAAACCCATTAAAATTATATTTTCAGACTTAAAAATGTTTTCAAACAAAGTTTTTATTTTTAGTTTTGTTGAAATTTTGGATTTTTGAGCAATTGTGAACAACTTGCATGAGTAAAGTTTTTCGATTAAAAAAAAGCCTAATATTCTTTTTGATTTCACGTTTAATGACGGGAGTAATAACAAATGTCAAAATAAATAATTATGTGAGCCTTTGTTTTTTAGCATGGCCACTCTTAAATCCACTATTAACCCCTTAAAAGAATCATTTGATTAATTGAAAACATTTTTAAATTACTCTTAGAATAAACAAATATTTTATGAATACTTTTAGAATATGATAAAAACATTTTTATGATACTTATGTATGGAATGTGTTTTAGATATATTTTATTAATAATTTTATACATCATTTTTATATTGTTATTCTCAAACAGTCTCTTGACAGTCAAGATAGCATTACCACGTACAAAAATCGCTTTAAAAAGTGCAGACACATTTGTTTATCATAAAAATAATTTGTTGCGCACGACTACTACGAATAAATTAATTTAAAAAAATTGTTTGTTCAATAATTCCTGGTGATGCGAATTGGATGGTCAAGATAGCGCATTAAAACTCATGAAAGTCCCTTTAAAAAATGCAGAAATAATAATTTTAGCATGGAGAAATTGTTACAAAGATAAAACAAACAAAAAATTTTCAATAGCAATAAAGAACGAAATTTTCAGATAACCGGTTTAAAATGATTTTGTGGAGAAAACCTTGAAGAGACTTATGTAATTTATATTGAGAACATTTTGTAGTTTAGTTGTAGAAGCTATTTATGCGAAAACTTTATTATTTCTCGGTGCAACAAATTCGTACACGATACGCTACAAATTGTCCGCTCCAATCAAAGATTTGATTTGATTTGAGTTAGTTGACCGTTGTAGTTAGGTATAAGTTAGATATATTAAAGTAACCTCAAAATTTTGATAAACTAGACTATTTTGTAAGCGCCACGGTATACCTACCACCGGTGTTTAAAATTTAAAGCCGTGTTTCTTGTGATCGGTAGAATTCCATATTTTTTAACAAATAAGCACTATATCTATCTACCAAACATAAGTAATCATAATAAAATGTTTAATTTAATTATAGTACTCAATCCTTGTTACAAAATATTACTCACCTTGAAGGTTGAACGTCTCTCTTAGAAAATTAAAATAATCCAGTAGTAGTTTTCGAGCAACAAACACACTTCAATAAATAGATTTAAAATTTAATTAAATTACAATACACTAGAACACAATTAAGCCACTCTCTGATTAGGTATTTAAATAATTTTCCACCCACACACACTTCAATAAATATATTTAAATACACATTACACGCATAATTAAAACACTATTAATACGCTAGAACGCAAGCCATTTAAAATCACGTCTGTCTGCTAGTACGGATGCACCGCCACTAATTATCAAGCTTCGACTTCGACGGTTTCTAATTAGGTCAGCGGCCTTGACACCCGACCGCCGCCGAACGGAACCCGACGTTTGTTCTTGGTAATTTGCCGACTTCGCCGCTTCGCCGATTCCACGAATTCAGCAGGCGCAGCCACGTATGCGTCCGTCTTCCATATTATAATTATAATCCATCTGTTTATTCTGGGCTTTTTAGGTTATGTGTTATAACGTCTTGTTGTGTTTATTATCTATGGCGTGTTTGTAAATATAAACGGTATTTAAATTTCGATTAATAAATATATGTGAATACCTAGTGCATGTTTTAAAGCGATGCAGTGCCTTCTTTTTAGCTTGTGGTTCTTTAGACAATACTTCTTGGGATAATATTACTTAAGAAAGAGGTTTATTATTAAATGAAAAGAATATGAAAAGGCCCTATTCAGTCCTAAAATATGGTAAGTCAGTCATTTTAACTATTATTTTCTAAAAGTCGCGAATTTTGATAGGGCATCTAGGCAAGAGATTAGCTGGCTAGTAACTTAAAATGGCTTTAAAACTTAACCATGAGGCGCCAGCACTTTGTGCCCTGCTAAATTATTAAAACAATTTGTTTTGTCATATTTATACATAATAATATATTGGCATCTTTCCATAAGCAGACCCGTCAGCTACCACAACAGGAAATAGTGGAAATAATAAACTTTACACAAATCTACTACAGGTACATACAGGTCTGTAAAAAGTTACGAATGTTTTTTTGACACAAAGTGGCCTGAAGAAATATAAAACTGATTTTAAATAACAATTTTATAGTTATTCCTCAAGTCGCAATATACAGGGTGAGTCACCAAGGGCGCCTCGGTCGATATTTCCTTTAATAGGTATTTATTATACAGAAAAAAGGTTCAAATAAAAGTTGTAGGAGACCAAGAATACCATATTTTAAAATTATTTCTAATCATACATGGTGTTTGATATTAGAATGGCATATCAAAAGTATGTTTTTTTAAATGGGACACCCTATATATTTTTGCAAATTTTTTTTCCTTCTTTAATTGCCTTTTCGAATATATCTGGTTTTTGAAATTCCGTTGCGGCGTTGTCGAATTATTCAACATTTTCAAAAAAATTGTCACTGCAGACCTCACTAATGAATTCTGCATGAGCGGTAGGTATTTTCACAGATTAAGCGAACTTTTTTTGTTAAGTGTTAAGCAATGCCATGTCCTAGCCTCCAGATATTTTAGAGTTGAAAATATTTGTACAGGGTGTTTATTACGATGATACAAAAATGGCTAACTTTAATCTATCATAACTTCATTTTTTTAAATGGAACACCCCATATATTTTTACATATTTGGATAGAGTTTTTGTCGCTCTACAATTTTTATTAACCTATGGTTATACCTAAAACCAACGGTTTCCAGTGAAACTGCATTTTAATAAAAACATCAGGTAATTTCTAGAAATTCGAATATCATACGAGGCATTGGCGCGGGTTTTTTTTTTTTTGTTTTTGCAAGAAGGAACTATGAGCATTATTCTTTCAATTAATGTAAGTTTCATCTCTTATAAATGAAGAGAAAGTCGTCTTATTATTCTACATTTAAATACTTGAACTGTGTGAATTTTCCGAATATCTAGATGGCATTTATCACTGACATTTGTTTGTAACAAATTTGAAACGCTTTTAATTTGTAGACTTTATTGTTACGTTAATTTCTACTTAAATTAGTACCTATTTAAAATGAATTTTTCTAGGCAAGAAAGAATTAATATGATTTACTGTATCGGGGAGAGTTATGGTAATTAAATAAAAAACTAAATCGTGCCATATACCCCAAAAGATGAAACTGGTGCACGATTTAGTTTTTTATTTATTTATATTTGACCCCACAAATCCTATCTACGTTATGGTAATTGTTTGTTGGCCTTTAGATTGTATGGTCAAAAATATCCAAACCAAAGACACCCGAATTGTGTCGCGCTTTTACTAAATTAAAAACTAAATTCGATGAAAGCGGAAAAGTTTTGTTTAAGAAGGCGAAGTGAATTAAACCGGTCGTAAATTAAGAAAACACATTTTCTGTTGTGCTAAACTTTTTTTTCTAAAATTACAAATTAAAAAGTTATGGGGGTGATCATTTTCGATGGAAAACCCTGTACGTAGGTACAAAAATCGCTTTAAAAAGTGCAGACACATTTCTTTATCATAAAAATATTTTAAGTTACTAGCCAGCTAATCTCTTGCCTAGATGCCCTATCAAAATTCGCGACTTTTAGAAAATAATAGTTAAAATGACTGACTGACTGACTTACCATATTTTAGGACTGAATAGGGACTTTTCATATTCTTTTCATTTAATAATAAACCTCTTTCTTAAGTAATATTAACCCAAGAACTATTGTCCAACGAACCACAAGCTAAAAAGAAGGCACTAATTTCGATTTCGATTTCGATCAAAGTCTCTTTTTAAAAATGAATTACAAAACTTGAATTTTATTCAATAATAAAATTATTACATAAAAGTACTACTCTACATGAGTTCTAACTAAAGACTGAATTTTTCAATGATGATAGGAGCGAGGATGCTGTAATCTTCAGGTATCGGATTACTCTGGTGTTGCGTTGTCAGCGTCCCATCTTTAACGTCTCTTATGGGGAGTGGTGACATAATTCCTCCCCTCGAAGATTCAACTACGGAGTACAGCGAGGAAGTTGAACATTTGACAGGATCATCCCTTCTTGTTGGGTTCCCTCGATGTCTGGTTGATTGGTAACACATTTGGCTGCTATTACTTTCTTATATGAAAAATATAAAATTGTTATGATTAATAAAATATATAGGAATAGGGTCCACGTATTAGGAATGTAAGGTGTTCCTTCATCAAAGATTATTTGGGGTTGGTTTTCGATTATTCGCCTTTTGATTCCTTGCAGTTCGTCTAGATTGATATTTTCTAAGTGGATGTTGAAATGTTGATATTGTGTACGATTTATTTCTTGATCCAATTCAGGGAAGAATATTGGTTGGTTCACATCAATGGTTTGTTCCTTGTTGATTATTCTTTCTTCGTTGGTAATTATTTCACATCCCATTGGAATATTAATCAAGAAAGTTCCTAATAACTTTAGGACCTCTTCTTGTTGTTGGCATCTCATGGTGATTGTTTCCTTGTTTGGAAATATGCCGATCCATTGTGTTGATTCGTCCAATTGCTTAATTATGGGCCTTGTTGTTTTGACTTCGATCTGCTTACAGACAGACGTATTTTTCATGTTCAATAACTGTATTTCACAGGGGCTGGTTTCAGTAACTTCTTCGACGTTGAGTTTTTTGCAAGCGTAATACTGTGACGTCATCTTGGTACATAAGTCACTTTCGAACGTGAAGTACAATTTACTTTTTAACAAATATTTATTGATTGGAATTATTACCTTGAATTGACTCTGACTATAAATGGGTATTGGATATAAGTGATAATAATTAAATGTTTCAGGATACCTACATGATTGGTAAACGAAGTAAATAAGTGATTTTGTTATTTAAGATGTAGTAACATTCAATTTCTATTAATTTTTCGATTAATAAAGTATTTTCCAGAGTTATCTTAGAAGGTAATAATTGTCCTGGCTTTATCGTTTTCTCTAGTTTTAAAAGTTCGTTAAAAAGATCAGCAGTTTTTATTATGCTAGGATGCATGATATTTAATCTGGTGAATGTAATTGAATTCTCTATGTCTTGTAGAATTGAATTAATTATTTCGTACATATTTATAATTTGATTTAATACATCTTTAATAAAATCAGAATGTTTACGTTTTAAGTTTTGTTCGGCAATAGAGGCGATACGTTCGATTTCTGATTGTAATAGTTTTTCATTATGTGATATTTGTTGTATAGTTAAATTAAATTTGTTGATTATATCTATAGAGATTGAATTTTGTTTTACAATGTTTTCAGCTAGTTTGTTTTGATTACTTTGAATTTGTTTTATAATCTTATCGTACCTTTCTCCATCTGAGGCGTCTAAATTACCTGTTATTGATTTGAATATAGAACCTAAACCGTTTATTAAACCTCTTTTAGTTCGATGAGGATGTGGAATAACCTGTTTTAGTTTAATTTCGACCTTCTCTTTTGTAATGTTTAATATTTTCATGTAATTAGAAGTGTCTTCTGAGTAATTTTTATTTAAATGAATGCTATGCATAAGATTGTCCGATTGGTCATGTAATTTGTTAATTTCGGTAATGATTGGGTTCAAGTCATAGTAATGTATTAATGTGTGACTGTATTCTTGTAGGTACCTTTGCAAGTCCTAGTTTAAGTGGTATTAGTCCAGGGTTGTTTTCTAAGTTTTTGATTGTTATTCTCTCTTGTAATCCGAGTACAAGGGGAAATCTGAAAGATAATAATTAATTATTAAAGTCGTAAGTTTTCTTAAGTGGTCGTTTTAAATTGTCCATATGTATTTTGTTTTGGTCCGCTGTGGATATCGTTTTAAAGTTTTCATTTACTTCTTTTATTGTTGTAGGCTTTTGAAATTTATTTGCATTCTTTTGCCTAATGTGTTTTTTAACATAAGTTGTTGATTGGGGTTGAAATAGTGTTGGATCATCGCGTTTTACGTTTAGCTTTTCAATTATTTTTTCTTTACTTTCTATTAAGTTTTGATTTATTTTAGAGTACATTAATTTAGTTCTTTCCCTATGTTCATTAACGTAATCGTTAACTAATATTTTTTCGATGTCCATGTCAAAGGGGTTTTCGTTATTAATATGTCCGTTAATTATTTCTATTGGTTTTAGTTTGGTCGCTGAATGAATCGAGTTATTGTATGCTAATATTGCATATGTCATTTTTATTTGTATCGGGGTTTTTAGGAAGCCTCGAGTATTTAATAACCGAATATGTTCAATTAAAGTTGAATGTAATCTTTCCACGGGGCTATTAGATTGTGGATGATTCGGTGAACAAAAGTGTAAGTTTATTTTATGCAATGCAAGTAATTCAGTGAATACAGAATTTTTGAATTCTGTTCCGTTATCAACTACTATTTGTTTCGGTACACCATGGTGTGAGAAGAATAATATTAGATTGTTTACAATTTCAGTAGAAGCAAGTGATGGTAACTTATATGCTTGTGCGTATTTAGAAAATGTGTCTATTATAGTTAAAAATTTACTTTGTTCTAATGTAAAGCTATCTAGGTGTAGAATTTCAAACGGTTGAGTTGGCGTTGGCGTGATATTCATTTTTATCTTTATAGGGTTTCGTTCGTATTTGCTTTGTTGACAAATTTCACAATCATTTACATAAGTTTGGATTGAATTTTTCATTTCAGGCCAATAATAACGTTTTCTAATTTGTTGTTCGGTTTCGTTTATGCCACGATGGTTACTTTTGCTTTCGTGATAATTTTTTATTATTTCTTGAACATCATCTTTATTTGTGACATCCAATAATTTTAATTTACAATTTTTTAATTTTAAGTAAGGCCATTTGAAGGTTTTACGAATAATTTCACAGAATGGTTCATAAATGTCAGGGTTTTCAAAATATAAATGATATGGAGTTTTTGGTACTACATAATTTTTGAAAAAGTTGATTACGTCTTGTTCAAATTGATTTTCAGATAATTGAATATGAAAGCGTTGTTTTTTGCCAAACAATATTGTTTGTTTAGGTTTAGCTGGCGTGTGCAAAACTGAATTAATGATAATTTGATTTTGTCCGTAATTAACAGGTGTGTGTTTCCACGATTGGTATTTCAGCTATAGGGTGCTGTTCGGCATTTGTATGTACAGTAGCGTTGTCGTTATTTTCGTTTTCATTTTGAAGACTAATATTTTCCGATCTTTGTTCGTCTGGTAAGACTTGTGTGGAAATATTGTCAATGTCTGAATTTGGTACTTGAGTAGAAGTTGTAGCAGTTATTTGTTTATTAAATTCGTCAATGTATTCAAATATGTCATTAGTTTCTTTTGTGTGAATTTCAATACGAGACAATGCGTCTGCATTGGTATTTAATTTACCTTTTTTATATATGATGTTATAGTCTAATTCCTCGAGTTTAAAGCGCCATCTTACTAATTTAGAATTCGGTTCTTTTAATGAAAATAACCATTGAAGTGGTTTATGGTCTGTAATGATGTTAAATTTTCTTCCGAAAAGATATGGTCTAAAATACTTTACTGCCCAAACAATAGCTAATAGTTCCTTTTCAATGGTACTATAGTTTTGTTCGGAATCGTTCAAAGTACGAGAAGCGTACGCGATAGGTAGATCTTTTCCTATAACTCCTTGTGACAAAATACTGCCTACGGCTACATTACTTGCGTCTGTTGTTAGGTTAAAAGGTTTTGTAAAGTCCGGGTATTGCAATATTGGTTCGTTAATTAATAAATTTTTACAAGTTTCGAAACAAGATTTAAATTCTTCATCATGTATAATTTTTGCATTCTTTTTAAGACACTTAGTCAATGGTTTTGTTACTTTTGCGAAGTTGTTAATGAATCGCCTATAATAACCTAGTAATCCTAAAAAGCCTTTAATTTGTTTAGTTGTTTTTGGTATTGGATAATTTTTAATAGCTTTTATTTTGTCCGGATTTGGCTTTACTCCGTTAGGTGTAACTATGTGACCTAAGTAAGCTACCTCCTTACGTAGAAATTCGGATTTGTCTAACTGAATTTTGAAATTTGAGTCCCTAAGTCTTTGAAATACTGATTTTAAACGTTCAATATGTTCCTGCAATGATGTTGAGAAAATTATAATATCGTCTAGGTAAACTAAACATTTTTCATTTTGGATACCGCGAAGAATGTTGTCCATTATACGCTGGAAAGTCGCGGGTGCGTTTTTCAAACCGAATGGCATTCTGCAATACTCGTAGTGACCATTCTCTGTATTGACTATTGAAAGCTGTTTTTGCTATGTCGTTTTCATCCATTTCTATCTGGTGAAAACCACTAGCCAAGTCTAGAGTCGTGAAATACTGACATTTACCTAACTTGTCCAATAAATCCGTAATATTAGGAAGTGGGTATTTGTCGAAGTCGATCGTCTTTTCGTTTAACTTACGGTAGTCAACAACTACGCGCCGTTTTTGTTTGCCCGATGCGTCTAGCTTTTTTGGCACCACCCAAATAGGAGATGACCAGGGCGAATTGCTTGGTCTAATTATATTTTGTTTTAGCATTTTACTCATTTGATTTTCGACTTCTTTCTTATGTACAAATACGGGTAACGATAAGTTTTAGTATATACCGGGATTTCGTCGGTTAATTGTTTTAATGTTATGTTTAATTTTATTGGTAAAAGTTAATTTAGTGTTCTCTTGATAGAAAATGTCCGAATATTCTTTACACAATTTTTCAATTTTACTTTTTTCTTCCGGATTTAAATGATTAGTGCGAATGTTTGATAGATCTAAATATGAATTTTGGGATTCATCAAAGTTATTTAAATTAATTTCTTGGATACGTTTTTGTTGAAATTTATCTACTACGATAGGTTTAGAAAAATCTAAAGTAATTGACTGGGTTGTATTATTTAATATCGTTGTGAATGCTTCACCGTTTTTTGCAATAGTTAAACACTCTGGAATTTCGCAATTATGAATTTTTTGATAAGGGATTATTATTTCTCCGTTTTTTAGTGATGTTCTTACTTTAATTACTTGTTCTGTTCGAGGTGAAATTGTAATTAAATTAAGTTCGTTTTGTGTTTTATGATAAAACAGAGTAATTTGTGTATACGGGGTTATTAATAGTCCTTTGTCAAAGTTTAAGTTTGCTTGAAGTAGTTTTAGGTTGTCTAGTCCAATTAAACCGTCAAAGCTGTTATGAAATTTAAATAAAAAGAATTTTAAATTTGTTGGTTGTGGTAGGTTAAATAATTTTGAAGTTGGTAGGTATTAAAGCACTTTCTTTATGAGCAGATTTTTGAAATACAGTAGAAACTATAAAAGGGTCGTTCTGAATGCAATTTGAGTATAATTTATGTGCGAGATTTGGGTCAATAAATGATTTTGTTGAACCTGAGTCTATCAAAATTTTTAAATTATGTTCAGGGGGTACAATATAAGGTAATTCGCTAGAATTTGCGGCATTGACAGAAATAATTTCAGGATTTAAGTCTGAACGTTTGTTAATGAACCTGGAAGAAAATTTGGATTTTCTTCGTAATAACTTTCGTCTTGACAAAATTAATTCTGATAAAATTCGTCTTGATTACATTCGTCTATATTTTGTGTGTCATACTCGTTAGTAAGATTTTGTTCGTCAATTTCATTTACCTCGGCATTATAAAGTTCCTCAGGAGTGAAATTTCTCTGTGGGGGTTTATATTGTGATGTGGATGCTTTTTGTTGGAAATTATTAGAAGTTTGTTTAGATACTCCACTCATAGGTGTTGGATTTGGAAAAGATTTATTTGGATTAGGCTTAAAAACGTTATGGTTTGGTTGCTTAAAAACTTGTGAATTAGTAAAGAACTTCTGGGGTTGATGATTTACTCTAGGTTGAATATTAATCGGTTGAGATGGAAAATTGTTAGATTGTTGCCGAAATTGATTATTTTGTGTTTGATAATTAAATGGTGTTTGATTGTTAAACGAATTTCTAGTGAAACTGTTCATTGGTTTGTTAAAGTTATTGTTTTGTCTGTGTTGTTGATATATTGGTTTAGTCTGTGTTGGTGTTTGTTTCGCAAACATATTATTAGTAGAATTTTGGTAATATTGTATGTTTTCTTCTTGCGAGATGAATTGTAAAGCTTGGTTCATGTCTATAGGACGCATACAACGAATAGTTGTACCTAGTGGTTCTTTAAGTCCTGATAAAAATGTTTTTAAAGTTAATTTATTATAAAGGTCGCGTTTTAAAGCTTTAGCTGCGGCATTTTGTTCGTGTATGTCTACGTATGAACATAATAAATTTAATATTTGCAAGCAACGATCAAAGAATTGTTGCGGTTTTTCATTTGAAAATTGTCTTAACAAAACTAAATCTCTATTAAGGCAAGATTCATCGCGTTGATCTGCAAAGTTTCTGTACAACGTGTCTTTTAATTCTGTCCAAGTAGTGACATTTTGTATATTTAAGACTATACTCGGGCCAAAAAGAGTAGTCAGTAGAGCCAGGGGCGTACGGATTTACGAATTTCATAAATTCCATAATTCGAACAAATGAAAGCGGATTGTGTTAATTATGCATGAGTATGAGTTACCATGTCTTAAATTTTAAATAATATGCTTACATCTGGCAACATTATCTCCACGAATTAGGTATAGCAACGCAGTTGAACAATGCACATCCTTTGCGTTGCAGCATATGTGACGCCACTGAATGCGCTATCTAAGCCCTCTCGACGACCTTTCCAATAGCCGAACAAATTATTGGGTATAAGGGCGGCACGTTCAAGCATTTACTGTATTTGGTTGACTATACCAATTAAACATAATGACCTAGTTGTGGTTTTCATCTCTGGTAGGCGGAGAAAACTGGATATATTTCTCTGAATTATATGGGATTATATGGTAAAACGAGCTGCCGCTTCTGTATTCCATAACAGCTAAATCCTTTGAAGAATTGCCGGTGAGTTTTTGCTCTACTGACTACTCTTTTTGGCCCGAGTTTAGTTTAGCATTGCCGTCTAATTTACTTATTAATGAATGTAACAAAAACACATTATGAAAACTATTTGGATTTGTAGCATCATAAAATGTTGTTATAATACTATCGCAAATACCTAAAAATCTATTTAATTCATTTGGGTTTCCGTCAAATTGCGGAACACAACTTAAATATTCTGGTTTAAATTGAGCCATTTCTAATGATAAATTACTGGTAATGTTATTTATTTTATTTGAGACTTGAATGTTATTCTTTGTAACAACTTGGGAAGTGGACGGAGAGTTTTCTTCGTCTGAGTCAACTAAAGATATATTTAAATTTTCAAAAAGCGTTTCGAGTTCGCGAGACATCAATTGTTCAATTGTACTTACATTAATAACAGTGTGACTTTGATCATCGTTTCTTTCTTAATTATAAGGAGTCTGCAACTGGGTCAGCTATTTTTGTCTTTCCAAAATTACGTCTTCCTTGCAAAATAGGACGATGTGGTTCCTATTTTCGTGAAATGATGCAGAAGTAATCCTACACAGGTCTGTGATAGACTGGGTTGCCTTATGTTTGAGGAGCCACTCTGGTTTAGACACTTTCACAAAATTTTCACTTTTTGTTCGAATAGTCGATTAATCGTTGATACGAAAATTATATGTTCGATACACTATAATCCCGACTATCCTACCGACTGCGCCAATTTCGATTTCGATAGATCAAAGTCTCTTTTTAAAAATGAATTACAAAACTTGAATTTTATTCAATAATAAAATTACATTACATAAAAGTACTACTCTACATGAGTTCTAACTAAAGACTGAATTTTTCAATGATGATAGGAGCGAGGATGCTGTAATCTTCAGGTATCGGATTACTCTGGTGTTGCGTTGTCAGCGTCCCATCTTTAACGTCTCTTATGGGGAGTGGTGACATAATTCACTGCATCGCTTTAAAACATGCACTAGGTATTCACATATATTTATTAATCGAAATTTAAATACCGTTTATATTTACAAACACGCCATAGATACTAAACACAACAAGACGTTATAACACATAACCTAAAAAGCCCAGAATAAACAGATGGATTATAATTATAATATGGAAGACGGACGCATACGTGGCTGCGCCTGCTGAATTCGTGGAATCGGCGAAGCGGCGAAGTCGGCAAATTACCAAGAACAAACGTCGGGTTCCGTTCGGCGGCGGTCGGGTGTCAAGGCCGCTGACCTAATTAGAAACCGTCGAAGTCGAAGCTTGATAATTTAGTGGCGGTGCATCCGTACTAGCAGACAGACGTGATTTTAAATGGCTCGTGTGCTAGTGTATTGTTTGTGTTTCAATTAGGCGTATTTAAATCTATTTATTGAAGTGTGCGGGTGGAAAATAATTTAAATAATCAGAGAGTGGCTTAGTTGTGTTCTAGTGTATTTAAATCTATTTATTGAAGTGTGTTTGTTGCTTGATTACTACTGGATTATTTTCATATTCTAAGAGAGACGTTCAACCTTCAAGGGTGAGTAATATTTACTAAATTTATACAAGTATTGAGTACTATAATTAAATTAAACATTTTATTATGATTATTTTATTAAGATTTTTCAAATAGAAACCTCAATTTTTTTCATTCATTTTGTCACATCTACGGGTAAAAATATGGATAGTTTACATAACTTCCCTATACCTAACTACAACGGTCAATTAACTCAAATCAAATCAAATCTTTGATTGGAGCGGACAATTTGTAGCGTATCAATCGTGTACGAATTTGTTGCACCGAGAAATAATAATAAGTTTTTGCATAAATAGCTTCTACAACTAAACAACAAAATGTTCTCAATATAAATTACATAAGTCTTCGTTTTGTCCACAAAATCATTTTAAACCGGTTATCTGAAAATTTCGTTCTTTATTGCTATTGAAAATTTTTTGTTTCATCTTTGTAACAATTTCTCCATGCTAAAATTATTATTTCTGCATTTTTTAAAGGGACTTTCATGAGTTTTAATTTAATGCTATCTTGACCATCCAATTCGCATCACCAGGAATTATTGAACAAAAATTTTTTTTAAATTAATTTATTCGTAGTAGTCGTGCGCAACAAATTATTTTTATGATAAACAAATATGTCTGCACTTTTTAAAGCGATATTCGTACGTGGTAATGCTATCTTGACTGTCAAGCATTACCATAGGTTATTTTTAAAAAATGAAGAGCTACAAATTTTTTCTTTCCGGAACAAAAAAGCTACAATTAATGGGGCGAAAGCGATTTAAAAATTTTAAAGTGGTAGGTCAACCTCGTACGACCCACACATTCGGCTGACGCCTGTATGAGGCAACCAAATATTCTACTGAATTCGAAGCCACCTTGACAGCTTAACTTCGGCCACCCAACGTAAATGAGAACTAAGAAGCCTTCTGTGATATGTCGCTGACTTACAACTTTCAAAATCTTTATACATATAAATATTATTAAACACCCACACTTTAGATCACAGTGAAGTGTGTTCGCTTCGAATGTGTGATATAACTAAAAATATGGATATTATCCAGAATTTTATGCCGAATCCGATTCCAGAGGGCGCGATGTCGGCCAAGATTGCGAAATTGCCAAAAAAGTAATATTTCCAAAAAAAAATTGGAACTTAAATATTGCATTATCTGTTGTTTACGTTGCATTTACGAGCTTATTTATAAAGATTTTTTAATAATTTTTATATCAATCGAAAGCCTAATGTTTGTAGTTTCATACAAGTTGAATAGAGATACATTATTTTCATTATAAACAACACTATAAATTGTTTAAACAATATGTGCTCGGAAAATGTAGTGTAATTTTCGGCATCGAGGTACTTTTGTTATTATTGCAGATATATATGTAGTTATGTGAGACGAAATACGTAGAATAGACCAACGAACATTTTTTATTAAAATAATTTTTTAATTCGCTGAATAATTTAGGAGATATGATTTTTTTTAAATGAACCGCATTGTCTGGTCTACCGCGCGCGCGGTCTTGTTTCTGTAGGCAGGCCATTTACACATGATTTCGAGGCACTCGAGACTCGAGATGATTAAAGAATTTCGCACACGAGTTGCAAACAATATTTTTTCTACAACGACTTTAATTTGATTAAACTAAAACCGTAAAACGATATCTTGTATTATAATATTTAATGCAAATTAATTTTAAAAAAATATATTAGCAGATAGGTATGTCTCAGAACTATGGAAACTAATATTTTGACAACAAACATTTTTCACTGACGTTTTCGATATTGTGGGTTTTTTAAAGTAAAATAATACATAAGATAATAATGGAAAGTCGCGAAAGTCATAGACGAAAATTATTTTAATATTATTGTAGTTTTTTTTAAATTAAATACGGATAATTTGTTCTGTTTGTGAGCATTATTTATGATCTGTACGAACTTTCATACGAAAGACGTTACAAAAATGTTGCTTATACCTTACAAAAAAAAATTGTAAAATAATGTACGTAATAATACGAGTAAATACTTTTTTCTACAACTGTCGAAAAAAGGTTAGGTTTGCGCATTAACTTCAGTGTCTAAAATGAGTCATTTTTTCATTGACATTATTTTTTCTGCGTTACATGACCCCGTGCGCAAAATATTTTGCACATCACATACCGATTATAAATTTAATTTTTGCCTGTTTTTTATAATTTTTAATGAAAAAAAAAATTCTTTTATCAGGGGAATAACACACATATCTAATCTGCCTCCGGCTTCTAACTCGCAATAGACCTCGTCATGCCTGATGCATTTAATAAAAAAAAAAAAAAAACGCGGGGGATTTGAACCCGGAACCTTCTGCTTGCCAAGCCGAGCTCGTTTCCGCTAGGCCATTAGACCACTAACGAAATGCGAGTAAAGGAATAAGTTCAGTTAGGATTGGTTAAATGTGACATTTGGCCTTGAAACGGCCAATGAGATTGCGCCGAATACTGCCATTTCCGTACGACTGTAAAGAATGTTAATATGCGTTCCGGCTCCACTACACCACTGCTTAAGACTTGACATTCAGTTAAACATTAATTGAAACGTAATGAGTCTCTACTCCCTGCTGGTTAATGAGAGCAGTGACATATGGAACTACAAAGACGGTTAACCTAACGCAAAATGCTGAAGCAACATTTCAAGATAGGCAACCAAATATACAAGCAAAATTTATATCATGGAAGTGATAGTACCTTTGGGCGCATTACTGTATTCAAGGAAATTTAGTACATTACATTAGTTTGCTACTAAACTATACAGAAACCTAAGTAGATTTGACGATTTGAAAATAGCAATGCAATAAGCCATAATATGGCATAATGAACTGTATGTAACGTTAAAATTGTCTATATAAAAAAGGCCATAAAAATTGGCCATAAATTAAATCGTTCCGTCGTAAAGCTGCTTCGGTAGGATTGAGTCGGGTAACTAATTTAAAATAATTTGAAAATATAATGCTGATATAATTATTGAAACGGGAGTGTTTCCGTTAATTTTTATTTTAATCATGCCAGAACATATTTTACATGAGAAGAATGATGTTCTATGGTATTAAGTAATACATTATACAGGGTATCCCAGTTTTAAGGGACGAAACTCACAGACTTAAAGAAAAAATATTTTTGAGCAGAAAACTTCCTATTTATATGCCCTTTGTCTCGCTTAGTTTAGGAGATAGAGGGCGTTAAAGTTTTAACTTTTTCCAAGTTTTTTTCCTATATCTTTTGAAATATATTAGATATCAATTTGAAATTTTGTACACTTTCTAATTACCCCAAGCTGAAGATTTTACAGCACTTTCATGAAATGTGCTATACGGGGTGACCATTTTTTAGGCCCACCTAGAATCAAATCCTTCCAGAACTTTTTAGCGCTACGCCACTGTCTCATTTTGATACTGTCACTTTAAAGAGTGGTCTTTTAGCAAAATTTTTCATCTCTTGTAATTTTTTGTGCGATGTCTGGTTTAGGAGTTACAGCTTGATATGCTCATAGAATCTATTGATTTAAAAATTTTTTGTTAAATTTTTTTAACTAGGCTGAAAGAAATGAATACAAATCAATGACAGTTCTCTGAACATTAGTGAGTGTACGTTTTATATTAAATTATACAGGGTGTTCTGAAAAACACTAGCAAAAATTCAGGGGCTGATAGAATTTCAAAAAATATTACAATTTGTTCCTATGAACCATGGGCGTATCTCTTTCCGCTTTCAAGATACAGGGTGTTAAAAAAAATTTTTAAATTCTAGTTTCGGTCCTATCTTCCACAAAATTCGACCAAATGAGCTGAAATTTTGCTGTGTGGGGTTTCTGGGGATGCTAAATGCTCTGGTGTTATTAATTTTTGGCTATATCATACAGGGCGATCAGTACAGTACTCCGTGGGAACATTTTAGGTCCTAACTTTTTTGAGATTAACCTTTTTGCCCCTTTTGTCACTTGCTGTTATGGCAAATTTTATTCTAAACAAAGAAGGTGCTCTTGTAAGAAGTGCTAAAATTTGCCCGTTTTCAAGAAAAACCGGGTATAGTGCACCAAAGTCAAGCAGCTGGTATCCCAAATTGTTGGTTTTTATTCAAGTAGGCTTTGGCACCTAGTTGTTATTACTGTTAGTTTCATTAATAAAATTCAAAATCAAAATTATTATTTGAGTGGTAATCTTATTGAAAAGAGCCGATTTCAGCGAAAATTCACAAAACAATTGAAAATTGAGGGTAATTTTTTAATAAACCTCGAATTGTGCCACTTTGCCATCAAATATCGTGGCATCCATGACAGATAGACCCTTGAACCTTTATATCAGTGGCAAGCTCTTTCAAAGGGCTCTGCTTTGGTGTCATAATATACAGGGTGTTCCATTTGAAAAAAATGGGAAATAGTAGATTTGGCGTTTCCTGACTCACCCGGTATAAAATGACCGATTTCGTTAGATCTGATAACAGCAGCGTAAATTACAGGGTTTTTGACAATTTTTGGCACAAACTAGATCTCAAAATGCTTTTCCGCAACGCCACAGTGAGCTCACAAAGTTGGCACGTTTTTGGTACAAACTCACCCATATCATGGTACCGACCCATTGCAGACCCATCAAGTGGCATATCGATTGAGTCGTCTTTAAAAGGAGAATTCAAATATGTAATAATATACCTAGTGTTCCATTTAAAAAAACATAAGTTTATGACATCACGCCTAAATCGATCACCCTGTATATTTCAAAATATTTTTATACTATGCACCATTATGTGCTCTATCATCTCGTTTTTGAAATTTTTCGATATCTTATAGGAGAGCCAGGACATTTGGCCGACGCGAGGCTGGGACACCCTATATAGCCAACTGATAAATAATAAATATCTGACGAATAATTAGTTTTGTACAAAAATAAATTAAAAAACACCTTGGAAGAAGGCGATGATGCGATGGATTAGTTTCAAATTTATCAAGCAGCCCGGCTGATAAATATTTAAATATTGATTCAAAGATTCTCCTATGGTGGCTCATTGGCTCTGCTGATTGTTCCTATTCTCATTTGTATTACGAAAATTTACTCCGTGCACCCAGATCACTATCTCTGTCTTTGTTATTCTTATAGTTTTAGAAAAAGAGAAGGGTATTTGCAGACCGCTCAGAGTAAATTTTTGTAAACCCCAATTGTCTGCTGACCTTGTGCTGTGTGACAGCAGTAGACCATCAGACCCTGCTGCAAATATTGCGATTCACGGGTTCACGCGAATTGAATCATGTGCCGACTCTTGCTGACTTCAGAGGGTCGCCGAAACTGTGTTTTCAGAGACCATCCATTTTTTCTATTTTGATATTCATAGATTCATAGAATAAATCCGGAAATTCACCAATAAACGTAGGTATTCACTTTGTCTGTGTATGGTCGTTTTTTACCCTTTCGTACGTTAGACATTATTTTATTATAAATTATAACTTTACACATCAACCTAGAACAATGTACTGAACGCGTAAACAAAAACTTAAACAAAGCGGGCGATGGACACGCGATGGCCTCCGGCGAACGCCTCTGGAGATATTTAACAAGAGCATCTTTATTATAGCATTTTGATTGGGGAATTTGAAAATGGGACGATATTTTCAAAATATCTGACAGAAAATTTTTACACAAAAAAGTGTTAGGCTACCCCTTTTTCTACGCCACTGAATGGTGATATCAGATTTAAAATATCATACAGTCATCGGTAGTCTTAAGTAACACTCGCTCACAAAAATTTAGATTCCTCTGCCTACTCTGTTTAGAGATATAGCTAAATAACTGATCTGCCAGTCGACACTATAACACCCTGTATTTTGAAAACGAAGCATTTTTCGACGAAACTGTATAGAGGTTTTAGTTTTATTTTAACGTTCTCTACAAGCTCTTAAATTTATGGTAGTCAATTTAGAAACACCTTGTATAAAGGCGAACTCGACAATAAACCGACAGACAAAGATAAATGTATATCTTACCTTTTTCCACGCAAATACAATCAAAAGACAGGAAAAGTGTGACACACAAATTTTCATTTTAAATTTTCTAATTCAAAAACATTATTTAACCATTGAGCTATTTTTTTTTATTTATTACCAATACAATCTGCTTTTTTCCATAATAACATTTTACTAAGAAGAGCCCCAGAAAATGATTTAGAATATTATAAATTTTACTACGCTTGCGTCTCAGAATTCGGACGTGCGACGTAGCTTGTGTTTCTCCGAGACAGATGTCATAAAGAAATAATTAATAACCTAACATTTTGTATTATTGTTAATTGAGTCTTTTTCTTAACACAATTCATATCTTACAAAGTAAAATTTTTTTAAATTTTTCAACATTAGAAAAACACAAAAACAGACGCAAAATCAAGTAAGGATGAAATTAAATTGAAATATTTTTTATATCACGAAATCTAACCTCAACTAACAACTTCAACAGCCGAGTCAGCCGTCACGGTAATTAATCCAAGAGCGACGTTCCAGCCTTTCATTCTCGTGCGCATGCGTAGTCTTCTATAATAAACATTTTATCGTTTTTCTAATTCATTTGAGAAATAAAACATTTTTTACTTATATAGAACATTTATACAGATTAATTATACAGGGTGAATACCAATAATTCATTTTAATTTTAAGGGATGATAGGTCCCTTAATGGTAAAGCCATATACCAAAAAAATAAAAAATATATACCCTGTAGTTTCGAGAAAGAAAATAAATTAAAATAACGTCAACATTTTCAGAAATTCGTAATTCACTTACCTATCTCACCGGAAAATAAATCAGGATAGGTCTTTGCCTCTGGCATTCACCTTTTGTTTTTTGCAATCATAAATTCACTAGTTTTTGCTGTCACTGTCAATTAACTTGTCTCCGACCGCAAATTTATAACATTAGAACACTGTCGGCATGTGTCGCATTTAAGATTTTTTCCCCTGTGTAATGTTGCAGGTGCAGCGAATATGAAAGACCGTCGAACGGCGGCTTAACTTTATTAGACTTTTTTTGTGACGTTTTTTACGTTAGAACTTGGAGTCTGTGACTTGGATACAAGGCATGTTGTTCACCTCATAAGTGGGTCAGTAGAGCGTGGTAGAGCGAGGAAGCGGTACTCAAAAGTTTACCGGAATTTTACGTAGGGTAGGTCAGTTTTTCAACTTTCTTTTTTATATTTTTTTATTGGTAATTTGTGTTATATCAACAGAAACCCCCTCTTAAAATTAAAATGAGTTATTGGTATTCACCCTGTAGTTCCCGAAGAAGACGGTTACAATTGTTAAATATGGAAAATAGCAGCAAAATATCGATATTTAGAAAACCACCTTTGATTTTGACCCTTATGTTACGACTATATAAGGGTCATAGCAATATGATCTTGGAAACCTAATCATATTTACCGCGTAAGAATAACGTCACAACTTTTGTAGTCTATTGCATTTACACACAATTCTACAAATTATCCATGTTTACTTCACTAAGTAAGAGCAAGACAAGAGATAAAACGTACTTATGGGATTAGCACAACCGGCGCGCGTCTGCACTCTTAACATTTATTGTAGGGGAGGGTCTGACGCCCATCGTATAATTTTATTGGTAAGAGGTAAGATATGCATATATCTTTGGCTGATGATTTACTATCGAGTTCGCCTTTATAGAAAAATTGTACTATAGTTAAAACATGACAAGAATAGATAGGTAACCACATATCGGCAATTTTTCGCAAACTGCTCTAATAACTCGCAAGTTTGGAAAACTAGAAAAGCCATGTATATTAATAAAATGAAAAAAATATTGGGTAGGTATGCCCCATAATTTAAAAATTGTAGCTTGAATTTTAGTTCATCTCATTTTATTTTTGCGCCAATATTTAGAGCAACTTTTCTTGCGTTACGGATATTTTAGTATTTTTATTTTTAGCGGCGCGACATCTATAGTTCAGTAGAATAATTAATGCGGTTAGATGCAAATGTCGGTAGTCCAGCTACAGTTTTCTAATCTACCATCGCTCAATGTGATCCTATATGAAAAATTATTATCATATACAGGGTGATTCACGCAAACCGTTCATTAGAAGAATAGGGACTTGTAGCGATAATTTAATTTTGAAAATTTGGCTACTTACATAGTTTTTTTATGAACTTTTCTTTAAAAATATTTTCAAGGTCATTGCACTTCCGCTTATACCGGAAGTTATCATCAACTTCGTTATTTTAAATTGAATGATATATTTTTTACTTCATTTTTGAATTCTACTAGTCATTTTAATAGGACTTTAATCATACTACCCTATCCCTAAATCTAACCGTACTCGAGATATATTGACTTTTCTGATAATTTTTGTTTTGACATCCAGTAGTTTGAAATTTGCTGTCTCTAACATAATGAAAGTAAAAGTTACCATTTACATAACACGAATAGTGGAACCCTTAAGCTTCCTAATCATGCTTTCAAATTAACTTAATTGCTTACAAGGTGGTCGGAATTTACTGCCAACTTTGGCAAACTTCAAACGTCAAAAAGTATTTTTTTTTAAATGGAACACCCTGTATATTTTTAGTTTCTGATGTAGAATTTTATTCTGCACCAATTTGTATTGAGGTTCCCTATACTCATCTTTTATGGTTTTTGAGTTATTGATAATTTTGTATTTTACTGCGCGAAATACATCGAGGTACTTATGTGTTGTTCTTATAATAGTCGGCTGTGAAAATGGTATTTGTAGCAATTATCAGCATCTGTCAAACGAAGTTATGTTGCTCTTATAATAGTTGGCTGTGCTGTGGAAATGACATTTGTTGCAATTATTATTACCTATCTATCAAACACGATTTTATAAATAATTTTGGTAAAGGTAATTTTGGTATCAGTCATGGAAAATAATGGAAATGGATATTCAAACAATGATATTTTAAACTTATTTTTTATTCACAGAGTACACGACAAGTTCTGCTAATAATTCTATGACATTCTCCGTGAATAAAAAATAAGTTTAAAATATCATTGTTTGAATATCCATTTCCATTATTTTCCATGACTGATAACCTTTACCAAAATTATTTATAAAATCGTGTTTGATAGATAGGTAATAATAATTGCAACAAATGTCATTTCCACAGCCAACTATTATAAGAGCAACATAACTTCGTTTGATAGATGCTAATAATTGCAATTGCTACAAATACCATTTTCACAGCCGACTATTATAAGAGCAACACATACCTCGATGTATTTCGCGCAGTAAAATACAAAATTATCAATAACTCAAAAACTATAAAAGATGAGTATAGGGAACCTCAATACAAATTGGTGCAGAATAAAATTCTACATCAGAAACTGTAAAAATATACAGGGTGTTCCAGTTAAAAAAATATACTTTTTGACGTTTGAAGTTTGCCAAAGTTGGCAGTAAATTCTGACCACCCTGTAAGCAATTAGGTTAATTTGAAAGCTTGATTAGGAAGCTTAAGGGTTCCACTATTCGTGTTGTGTAAATGGTAACTTTCACTTTGATTATGTTAGAGACAGCAAATTTCAAACTACTCGATGTCAAAACAAAAATTATCAGAAAAGTCAATATATCTCGAGTACGGTTAGATTTAGGGATAGGGTAGTATGATCAAAGTCCTATTCAAACGACTAGTAGAATTCAAAAATGAAGTAAAAAATATATCATTCAATTTAAAATAACGAAGTTGATGGTAACTTCCGGTATAAGCGGAAGTGCAATGACCTTGAAAGTATTTTTAAAGAAAAGGGCATAAAAACTATGTAAGTAGCCAAATTTTCAGAATTACATTATCGCTACAAGTCCCTATACTTCTAATGAACGGTTTGCGTGAATCACCCTGTATAGTTCGTCTGTGCAATACTCGTGTCGCTACTAGTTAAACTGTTCATTATCTTTGTAGTTCCATGTATCGCTGGTTTTAAAAAGGGTTTTTTGGCGACCCAAACCGCTAACTCCGGTTAGCTGCGGTTTGGCTCGTGATTGGTGTATTTTTAAAATAAATTTGTTTCAACCAATCACAACTCTAACCGCAGTTAACCGGAGTTAGCGGTTTGGGTCGCCAAAAAACCCTTTATGTGATTTCAATATTTTTTTTGCTTTGGGCGTTTTGAATTATTTAATACAATATTTTGTAACATGTAGTTGTAGTTATGAAAAGTAGTTGTTTTAACTGATTTGACAATAGTGGCATTCTAAAGTGATTTTGATGATTTTCAGATTATATGTTTGTATGTTCAGAAGTAAAACATAAATATATCAAATTTGATATTTTTGTTATTGTGCTTATGTCAGGGCCGCCTTACCACACGGCTAAATGGCCCACCGGGGCACCAGCCATTTCGCTTGCACACCACACAAATCAGTTCACCCCACGCCCGCAATTCCCCTCTCATGTATTTTCTTATGAAGAGGGGCGCGCATTATTGTTAATATATCCCACGGGCGCCAAATATCTTAGGACGGCCCTGGTCTTAACAGATGTTTTATGTTATATTATAATTTTATGCCTAACCATTAAGTTTGGAAATATCCAAACTTAATGGCCTAACTATAGGTATCTTTGATTTATAAAAATGCCAAATTTTTCTGCCAAATAAATAAAATCAAAATTTTTCAATTTGCGACTGCACGTTATTTAAAAAACATATTTTCAACATGTCGGTGGTAGTTCATATTAAAAAGAAACTAAAAATATACCTACCTATAAATCATTTAAATAAATAACCAAATAAGCATTCTCTGTATTTCATTCATTTAAAACACTCATTTCTATGTTTACGTCTATATTTCAGCTGAGTGACTGAAAATAAAATAATATTTACATATTCTAAACAAAACAATATTGAACTTATAACAACAATATATCAAATTACAAAAATTTAACTAACTCTATAATGTGACGTCATTTTTGTGATATGTTATGGTGATAAAGTGAATAAGCAATAATAGGCTTTCCCTTTCTTCGTCTCTGACAATCGCCGCCTGAGCAAATTTTGCGATAGGTTCAGTTTCAATCTAGCGTTCTGCGACTTATGATATACGTTTTGTGGTTCTACCTCGTTCACATTAAGGGTTAGGGTGCTTGGACTAATTATTTGTGCCTTTTATTAGTTTAAAAATAAGCGTTGTATCCCTCGTAGATACCTGTCGCAAATATAAATAAAAAAATGGAGGCTCAAAATGAAGAAGAGAACTGGGAGTGCGAGGCATCTGCTTCTGTTACTACAATTGTGCAACAGGAAAACGGGACCTGCAAAATGTCACGGTCAGTCTCTGTATCTTCCAGAAGACAAAGGGGAACCGGAACTGGAAATTCTTCATATCAGTATCAGTCCTATCATGAACGGACTGAAAGCAGTACGATTTCCGGTAATAATAATTAACATAATGTATTATTGTTCGTTGGTACCTGAATAGTCAAATTCCAAAATTTCCAAATCCAAATAGTAGATAGCAGAGATCAAAAAATACCGTATTTGTTTTTTGCTTGTATATAGGTACCTTGTGTAATACCGATTGAAGGTCAGGAAAATGGAGGTTATTAAAAATATTTCACACCGTATTGATAATATTATATAGTAGCCTAGTCCTAGTAGTCCTTTACTTTAGAAATTTAGAAAGTAATTTTCATAACTCTTACAAAAATGTATATTTTAGAGGCTGTTTCCGTATCCACGGGTGTAGGGCCTATTCGGCGTCGGTCTCGTCGTTGCGAGCGTCTTCCGGCACCGGCGCCACCTACTGAACATTCCGAAAATGCCCAAAGATCTACAACAGGTAAGATACAGGAAATTTCAATTTGTTACTAAAACTAGCAGTTGCTGTTGAATATTAAATTTGATTATTTGTCTCATACCCTTGGTTTAGTTTAGAACACGGTTAGTCGCTCCAGGCAGGAACTTATTTTGGTCAGTTTCTGCGCAATTGTAAAAACATCTTGGGAACCACTGATGTAGCTGAAAAGCGCTTGTAGGCCAGTAGAATTAGACGATGTGAACGGGAATCTGTAACTAATTCGTTTCAGATAGCCGTAGGTAAAAACAGGTGTATTTAGTTATAAGGAATAATATATACCTCTGCGATTCCTCCCAAATCAAATATACAGAACATTGTTTATAAGTCACTTGTATGTGAAAAAATCATGAAATTTGGAGTTTTTTAAAAATTGCAGTAAGACTGCAGTAGATTAATTTTTTTGAATGCTTCTGTTTACTAGGTAATTCCAAACCGGTTAATTTAAGCCCCGGTTGATTTCATTTCATTGATTATTTATTTAAATAATTGCCGAAAATCATCGAAATTTTCGAAAATTTCAAGCATTTTTTACTCTGAAAGGAAAAATGCTAGACTCTTGAAACTTTGGTGGAATATGTGTCTCATTACCCTCAACTTACAAAAAAAATTTCGTTTCAAAATGTTTATTAGTTTTCGAGAAATTCTATTTGTTTATTAAAAACGTCCCAAATGTTTAATGAAAAATTGACCTATTAACGTTATCAAAAATAATTCAACCACAGCTCATTTTTTTCGTCAAGACGTCAATTTTACGAATCTGTTATGGGCGTATCGTTTTTCAATAATTTTGACCGTCAAAATGGCGTTAACAACATTGCTACTTTTCGGAGCAGCGTTTTTTGCAAATAACTTTACAACAAATGAACGTATCTGCACAAATCTTTCATATTTGAGTTGCTGGTATTTTTCTACAAATTTATAAAAAAAAATTGTTGCTCTGGGACATGTAGGAGCCGGGATAATTTTTTAAATTGTTTAATGCGCCAAACGTTTATTTATTAATATTTATGGCCAAAATTGGAACTGGTTGTTAATAAGATCTTGAATTTTGTGAATTCATCAAGTCCTATTGAAAACGGGCCCTTTTTGAGGTCAAAATATAATTTTTAATAATCAGTGATTTTAGAGCGTCTTCAATTTGTTTGGCTCAAAGGACAGGTGAATTTTTTATCAAACGATTTTCAAATTGGGGTAGCGAGAAAAATTCGTCATATCTCCGTTATTTTCCGGCCAATTTCGACGTTTTTTTTTTTAATTTGGAGTAGCTCACGAAAATAATAACAATGGGCACATTTGCAATATCCAAATAATAAACAAATAATTGTTATAAACAATTTATTTATTTTTTTTTAAATTTTTTCTTTTTTGGGCTTATGCAACTTATAATGTGCTAATGTATTAAATATAAATTTATAAAGATTATAAAATGGTAACAATGCTGTAACATCGTATATTGTTTGATGGAGAAATAGTTTGTGCATACATTTGTTACTATTATATAATCTTTATAAATTTATATTTAATACATTAGCACATTATAAGTTGCATAAGCCCAAAAAAGAAAAAATAAAAAAAAAATAAAATAATTGTTTATAACAATTATTTGTTTATTATTTGGATATTGCAAATGTGCCCATTGTTATTATTTTCGTGAGCTACCCCAAATTAAAAAAAAAAAAACGTCGAAATTGGCCGGAAAATAACGGAGATATGACGAATTTTTCTCGCTACCCCAATTTGAAAATCGTTTGATAAAAAATTCACCTGTCCTTTGAGCCAAACAAATTGAAGACGCTCTAAAATCACTGATTATTAAAAATTATATTTTGACCTCAAAAAGGGCCCGTTTTCAATAGGACTTGATGAATTCACAAAATTCAAGATCTTATTAACAACCAGTTTCAATTTTGGCCATAAATATTAATAAATAAACGTTTGGCGCATTAAACAATTTAAAAAATTATCTCGGCTCCTACATGTCCCAGAGTAACAGTTTTTTTTTATAAATTTGTAGAAAAATACCAGCAACTCAAATATGAAAGATTTGTGCAGATACGTTCATTTGTTGTAAAGTTATTTGCAAAAAACGCTGCTCCGAAAAGTAGCAATGTTGTTAACGCCATTTTGACGGTCAAAATTATTGAAAATCGATACGCCCATAACAAATTCGTAAAATTGACGTCTTGACGAAAAAAATGAGCTGTGGTTGAATTATTTTTGATAACGTTAATAGGTCAATTTTTCATTAAACATTTGGGACGTTTTTAATAAACAAATAGAATTTCTCGAAAACTAATAAACATTTTGAAACGAAATTTTTTTTGTAAGTTGAGGGTAATGAGACACATATTCCACCAAGAATCTAGCATTTTTTCTTTCAGAGTAAAAAATGCTTGAAATTTTCGAAAATTTCGATGGCTTTCGGCAATTATTTAAATAAATAATCAATGAAATGAAATCAACCGGGGCTTAAATTAACCGGTTTGGAATTACCTAGTAAACAGAAGCATTCAAAAAAATTAATCTACTGCAGTCTTACTGCAATTTTTAAAAAACTCCAAATTTCATGATTTTTTCACATACAAGTGACTTATAAACAATGTTCTGTATATTTGATTTGGGAGGGATCGCAGAGGTATATTCCTTATAACTAAATACACCTGTTTTTACCTACGGCTATCTGAAACGAATTAGTTACAGAGGCGTCTAATTCTACTGGCCTATTGCGATCGTATTTATAATATAATAGTCAGACTTCAGACATAGCCTAAAGAAACCTAGCCGCGATACTATCCCGCGGCACCGTTGATCTTTGGAACTGTTTATTTAGGCTACGCTTCAGATAAATCAGATGACGCTTGATTTTTTTTATTTGTTTTTATTTAACTCGCAGTGTAGTTTTATTCAGTTTTCAGAATGTTTGTGTTCAAATCTTGCAACCTTCATTTATCACACTTACTGACATAATTGATGAAATTTTACAGTTAATGATAATATGTAATTTAATTATAAAGTAGGTATGACTAAAAAGAAGAAAAAAAAATTAAAAAACTTGCTTTTCTTAAAAAAGTCGTACGAAAAAGTAAAAAATAATTTCTTTTTTGGCAAAGAATTTCATGTACTTACAGGGTGATCCATAATTCTCTTTTTATCGTAAATAATTCGGTTGCTGTTAATATATTTGATTGTTTTCAAATGTATATATATGTAGAAAGTCCTGCAGAATCCGAATATGTATTCAGAAAAACAATTGAATGCGAATTTAAAATAATAATAATAAAAATACGATTTTCTTAAAAAATTACACCCTGTATATTATTGCATAAAATGATATGGTAACATATTATAGACATACACATGATACTCATTGATGTGTCCAACTTCCGGTTTGGCCGGAAGTGCTTATAATTTATAGCAATTTTTTATTAACCCTGTATATTTTAATTATTTCAGATAATACCATCGATTACGAATCCAATGATATACAAGTAGAGTAGTAATGGCGGAGCTGGGTCTCCCCCCACCCTTTTTTTTTTGTGGTGGGGGGTAACTAGGGTAATTCGAGTAATGTAGGTAATTAGACTGATGTAATTGCAATAGAGGTAATTAGAGTATTGCAGGTAATTAGCCTGATGTAGTTGCAATAGAGGTAAGTAGAGTAATGTGCAGTAATTAGACTGATGTAATTGCAATAGAGGTAATTGGAGTGGTGCAATGCAATTGTAGTTGTAATTAGTGTATGTACCAATATGTGTATGAGTACTCCAAGTAGTGGTGGTGGGGTAGCTCAGCTAGACTGCTATAAAGAAGATGTAGTCGCAACACAAAATCATTTCTATCGTGTTCTATCGTGAACCATCTACAGCTAACAAATCAGCCTAGTGCAGTCAGTGACTTCAGTTATTTCAAGTGAGCAATATCTTATATTACTCTTTATAATTCTTTCATTATATTCATTTTAAATATGGCAATTTCCGAAGTTGACTTATTAGCACTTAATGAGCTAATAAATCAAGATATGCAGGTTTTAGAGCAAAGATCCATTTCAGCGTTAATTTTAAATAAACCTTATATCATAAAAAAAATATCTTTGGTTAATACAAGATTTGGAAAATCAATCATAGTAACTTTGTTTGAGGAAAGTTCAATTACGACTTTTAAATCATTTTTACCGAAACGGTTTGTGGAAATTATATGTGAGAACACTATCGATAAAATAAATTCGTCAAATGGTAAAGTTACATTGACATATTTAGGACAAAGTTCTCCAGCTTATCCTGGAGCAAAATCTAGTCCATTAATAAGTTTCGGTGTTTAATTCTCAAACAAAAATAATCGTAAAGTATTTAAGTTAGCTAAGTTTAAGTATTAAGTAGAAATGGAATATTGTGGAAGAATGCTAGGAGTATTATAGAATAGTATCACTTGTTAGCCTATAAAGATTCTGATATATCTAAATTGACATTTGTACAACATATTTTTACTTCGTGTACACCAATAGCTCAAACGTAAGTCCATTTAGTGCTGTTTTTTATGTATTTTTTTACATTTCATTTTTTATTTGTAGGTACGCAGCAAAGATGTGGATGCAATATTCAACCCAAACATGGACCCCTGCAGAAGACATTAAATCTGCCATTGAGAGATTGTCTTGTAAACTAGATGACTTAATAAGGGATGCATTGGTTTCATTAAATTATGATATGAATATCTGCTTCGACGCTGAAGAAGTTCGACGGGTTAAAGAAGCTTCTAAAGCGTATAGCATTGGTGTAAATCTATGTGGTAGATATTCCCGTGGCTTCTTAAATTTGGATGAGTTTTGTGAGCATATGGACAGAGTGGAACTAAAACATTTTCTATACGAGATAATGGAGTACCTACCTAAGAATATTATTGAAAAATATCAACTCGACCAGTCTGATGTAGAAGATAACAATGTAGATACATAAATAATATTCATCTTCTATTGTCATATTTATTACACCAAATATTGTATGTATCTGTAGTAAACAATATTCTGTATTTTATATTATATTATAAAACTGAATAAATAAAATACACATTAAAAGATTACATTCATTTTATTTCATATTTCTTATTACACAACAAAAAATACAATCATAGTATAATTAGAACAGTTTTTATTTTAATTTTATATTTAATTCTACAATTACATTCTGAGAAAATAAACAGTTGCAAGTACATCATGATTATTGTTGATAAAATTATCCAGATATCTTGATAGAAATAGGTTGCACTACTTAATTCCACAATAATAAATATTTTCTTTTTTTACTTGACATCGAGAAAACCATTCTGAACCGAGCCATCTAATGCGTTATAACTTAAATATGTATCATGAAGTATAAGTGCATACACTCGAGTTTGTTCCGGAAATTTCGCTTTTCGTGTTTCAAATTCTATTTTTATGTCGACAGTAGATGATTTCACTGCAACAGGTTGGTGTGAACAATCAATGACAAACAAAGGATTCTTCCTGAATTCCCCAAGATCCATCATGGGTTCGCTCATATCTTTATCATAGTAACTACGTTGGAAGTTCTCATAAGCATAATATGCTGCAGAATCGAGCTTCTTATCGAAATCTAAATTCCAACGTTCATATGGATATACTTCAGAGTTTAGAAATAGTCGAATATTATTTATGTCTGCGTGTTTGAACTGTGTAACATCCTTTGTTCTATCATTGGCCTGATCAGTGCCTTGAAAGCCAAGAAGGATGAAAAGTGGGCTTTCAAGACGGGTGGAGAGTTTAAGAGCCCATATGTCATAGGTAGTATCGCGTAGACAGGGAAGCTCATAAAAATCCCACGCACGGTAGACCATCTTAACTTTGGTATTATTACCACTTTTATTAATTCGATTCAATAATTTTAACTTTTGTCGATCTTCAGGTACAATGTGCCTTATCTTCCACTCAATTTTGCTGATTTCCAACTCTGCATCAACCTCACCGATATAGGAGTCTTTAAATGAGCGTGCAATTATCATAATTAATTCTTGCTTCACATTCAGAATGCCTTTGGTATAATCTTCTGCAAAACCCATAAGGAACTTAAGGGGTAGTTTGCCACTGAACACGTGACTGGCGGTATCTAAAATATCTTGTCTCTTTTCAGTGAGACCCCAACCTGTTGTTATTAATGAGCGTGCATGCGTTTGCCCATACGACACCATAGTTTTCATTGTGGTAGTAATACCAGGTCTTCTGACTACTGCTACTTGTTCACCACCCATTTCCAGTCGTATCTCTTCAAAGAGAAATGCTAGTGCATTATTGGATAAATAACAACGCTTTGTGGTGTCGCTAGGAGTAAATTTTCCCTCTATGTATATATAACTTTCTGAAATGTCGAGTATAACATCTTGAAAATTGATGGGAATACGTATTTCATCAGAGTTTCTGTAATATGGGGATCCATATGGTTTATATGTATGCTCATGTAGGCTAACTAGGGAATGATCTAACACAGGTTCATCAAACACCTCAAGTTTGTCACTAGTTGCAGTAGCCACCATTATTATGACCAATTTTTCGCAGTTTTAATCCAATAGATTTTAAAAAGGCTTGATCCTCAGCTGACAATCTATGTCTTAACTGTTTAAGGTATAGACTTTGAATGAATTGCTTTCCACATCTCCCTTTCTTTTTATCCATACTGTTGTTCGCTACAGTATCATACTGATGGTGATGTACTTGCTGTCGCTGTTTATATCTAAAACCCATTTGGTTGGTGATATCCGACTTTCTTCAATTCTAGCCTTACAATAATTTTCTCACCTCGAAAATAGATCAAATCACCGTTGTCGTCCAGTATGCGTAGTGTGATGTTGTCTATTAACTGACACCCTTTAGGTCTAACAGGTAAATATATGATATTTTTGGGTTCTCTAGTAAGTTTGTAGCCAGGCTCAACGTCTATGTCAAATTCAAAGAGAGTGTGTGACTCTTCTGCATTCAGATAAGCTCCAGAAATAATATTGCAATCTACGCGTATCATCCTTACTTTCATAATATCAACAGGCTGTGTTGATTCGTAATTTTTATTTGGTTGTAAATATATTTGTCCAAATCCCAACAGACTTCCTATTGAATTTGGTTGTCTAAAATCTACTTCATACTTTGACAAAATCTCGCACTTTAAGGTATTGTTGTTTGCCCTTAAAGTGAATATTTGCGTGTAATCCTTTCCATCAATATTCATAGCTTTCAACATTGCAGCATAGATTTCATCAATTTCATAAGCCCCCAGAGGTATGTGAACAGTAGTGAATGTATCTTTAGCACTAACCCTATATTGGAAGATGTTATTTGTTTCATCCACATTGTATATGGAGTTGTAAGAGTAGAATCCAATTAAACCTAACCCATGACGACTGCTCCTATCCAGTTCAATGGGTGGATCAAAGTTGACACTTAGCTCACTTAAGCGGCTCGTTAGTGTGAACGTGTACGACATGACTGATATAATTAAATTGTGTTACCCAATTTATTGTGGATTACAGCAATAATGGTATAATTTCCTCTTCTTAGAAGTTGATGGTAATATATTTACATTGTTATTGGATGCCACATTTACATCGTTTACCTTACAATAGCAGCAAAACATTTTTCTAGGTGTTGGACCATCATTTACGTCAACATTGCTTTCATAATCATTAAGGTAATGTTCTGTACAATATTGATATTTTAATATATCGACATCGTTCTGAAGATGTGTAGGTAGCTTATCCCATACTAATGCAATTTCATGTGAAGCCAACCCAATCATCACCTCTTTGGGCATATCTGCTAGTTGTTGTTTGCTCATCTTCAACAGACTACGCAAACGGGAGAATGCAATTAGTGAGTGACCCATTCGCTTGATACCTTCTCGATCTATTGCTGGGGTCATAGATTTCAGTTCCATGGCGTTTTATATTTGTTTCGTAGAGAGAAACTTTAAACACAAATGTCCACACAACACTGTGTTAAAATTCTGTACACGTTTGTAGTTATAGAATATTTGGTTGGCCCTCCTTGAATCGTTATTGAAATATGTAACTAATTCTATAGGTGGGGGTAAGTCGCCAAAACTATCAAAATAATTTACTAAACTACCTCGTTTTTTATATGCCACCCAATGTGTCCCAGGACCATATATACTATCCAAATTGATTATTGCGGATTCATTGTAATGTGGCCCATGTCTTGGTAGTGAGTCACGCATAAATACACCTCGAAAGTATGCTACCTTCATTTTATTAGCATAATATTTAAGATCAATGTCGGTAAGAGGTCTCCGAGGTAGGGAGTCTATTAGTTTTTTGAATTCTGTTTTAGATAAAGACCCATCCCCTTTCGGTATGGCTTCATATACATCCCCTTACCACTTTTCATAGCTATTGCTTCCATACTTCTGTTGTGCCGATTTGCTTCAGCTAATTCTTCTCTACCCTTTTTCACATCATTTACAGCTTTAGCAATACCAGCAGCCGTACCAGCCAAACTACCCAATGCAGATAATCCAGCAAAAATGGGTATTAGAGGTAAAATACCACCAACTTTTGGAATTGGTATAATTCGAGGTGTTTGAATATTGCGTTTTCCACCGGCCTGTTTTATATATCGACGTGCAGCTTTTAGAGCAATTTCAACCACCTTCTTTTGGTCTTTTACTTTTTTGCCTCCAGCATTTCGCAGTGTGTCACGCACTTTTCGTACTATCCCAGATCCAAACGCTGTCTTTTTAACATTCTTCTTACCTTTCTTTGTTTTCTTGATGATTCGTTTCCTTATTGGATTGCGAGATATTGTTGAATTACATCCCATACCAAGACGTTGTTTTCCCTTCATTATAGTTGTGACTAACCAAGCAGCTGCCTTTTCTCCACGTCCTGCGTCTTTGGATTTCACCCGTTTCCACGCAGCCTGTTCAAGCTGATAGTCTGCTTTATGGCGGGCTGCTTGATTACTGCTATTTTTGTCGTATGCAATATCGTGTTGCTTACACGCTTTATCGAGCTGATTTATGCCAGAATCACCTCGTGCTAACCTTTTATTTAAATCTGTGCCTGGACCACAAAATTGATAACCTGGCAAATGCAACTCGACGGGGAGCTTATTAATCAGGGAATTAACTAATCCTCCACCGCGCTTCGTACGTTTTTCACGTGTGTATCGTATCGTAGAAACCATTTAAATAAGAGTTGTAAATCACACATCTACTTATATAACATTTAGCCGCGGTACAATGCACATTGTGAAACAGAAACAAACGCTTTCTATAGATAATTTGGATGAAAAAGTTGGGCGTGGGTTAAGTGCTGATAATCGCCATGGACCACTACTACCTTCAACTGTACGTGCCCTCATAATAGGACCCTCGAATTGTGGGAAAACAAATGTCTTAATATCTTTGATCACGCATCGTTTAGGTTTACGTTTTTTAAATATTTACCTATACTCAAAGTCTATAAATCAACCCAAGTATGAGTATCTACGTAATGTATTAGCGCCGATTGAGGGGTTAGGATTTTATACATTTAGTAATGGTACGCAAATAGTGGAACCATCCGAGGCAAAGCCAGAGTCTGTGTTTATATTTGACGATGTAATATGTGAGAAACAAGATGTTATAAGGGGATATTTCAGTATGGGCCGACATAGAAATGTGGATTGTTTTTATCTTGGCCAGACATACTCTCGAATCCCGAAGCAGCTAATAAGAGACAATAGTAATTTAATTGTTGTCTTTAAACAGGACGACATGAATCTGCATCACATCTTTTCCGATCATGTGTCACCTGATGTAACGTTTACAGTATTTCAAAATATGTGTGCAAAGTGCTGGAATGACAAATATGGATTTCTAGTGATTGATAAGGATAGAGAAGTACAAGGTGGGCGATATAGAAAAGGGTTTGATAGCTTCATATATCCATAATGCATTTTATTAAAAACTTCACTTGAATTACATACGTCGTTAGGATTACTTCGTTTACGTATGCGCTAAGATGAAGGTTACCAAAGATAATAAAAAATATAACAATCTTGCACATCCCAGTAGCGAAATAACACTCAAGCGACAGCTGATTGAGGCAACAGATGCTGTGCGGAAGAAGTTTAACTATATCAAGAACAAAGATATGGAGATGCACGTAACACTTGAAAAGATCTACCAACCGATAACTGAACCTTTAAATGTTATATCTTCAGCAGCAGAGAACAAATCTCATATCCAACAATTACATTCAAAACCATCATCATCAAGGGTGTCCACCCAGAGGGCTGTATCATGGGAGAGTGCTTCTGAAGAAGGATCCGATAAGTATGTAGGTGGTGATGATGTTCCACATTATATCCCCATTATGGAAACACCACCATCGTCAATAAGAACAACCCCTGTATCCGAAACTTCTCCAGCTAGTAAACTAGAAAAAAGACATGAGGTTGTAAAAAGACATATACAAAATTTAAAATCTGGTGATTCCAAGTATGATAGTTTATATGGAGTGCGTGTAGATCCCAAGACAGGCAAACTGCTGATGGGCAATGCCGAAATACGTTTTTCCCATGGAAATATTACGCTATGGTATGGCAATAAGAAACTTGGCGTGTATCTAGGTAGTCCTAAATTGTACGATCTAATATTTCTAAAACGCCCAACAATTTTAGATGATAATAGAGAGGGTGTTCTCGATGATGAATGGAGTAAGATATATGGAGAAATACTAAGAAAAACAAAGGCACCTTACAAAAAATTCGATGTAGCGAATGGCTATAACACTACTAAGCGTGGAAAATTTCACAAAATTATCAAACCATTAACATCTTCTACAATTGCGACACGATCGTCAACAAGTGGTCACGGCTTAAAACGTGTACCTACCCACAAATTGTACAGAAATAAAGATAAAGAATATATTTTTTGGAATAAACCCAGCGAACTCGTGGATCGTCTACGTCTACTATGGAGTTCGAAAATAGCGGGAAATAACAACCACGACAATGAAATAATAGAAATAATATCAGAACTTAGGGAAGAAAAAATAGTGTATTAAAGATGAAATAAAACATAGTATCATTATACTTAATAAGTATTATATAGTCTGCAATTTATAAACCGCATCAGATGCAGTCAGAAATGTCTACTGTAAACACTATCGACAAATTTGGACGCAGCAAAAGAATTAGTGCGAGTAAGTTAATAGCCCATCGTGGATTACCTGGCGTGGGTTTTAAACTTACCAGAGATAATCACTATGATATTGAAAATAAGCGTTTAAAAAATTTAGGGGAACCTGTCGATGATCAAGATGGTGCAACATGTAATTACGTTAACAAGCGTCTACAAACAAATGATGAAAATGCTGCCAAAGCTATTTTTGATACAACCGATGTAATTATTGGGGAAATGAAAAAATATGTTGATGTGGGACTTATAAGAAGTGGAGAAGAAAATCGCGCTATTTTCAATAAACAAAATAATGAGATGATGCAGAAAATGAAAATAGAAATGAGGAAATATGTTGATAAAGCAATTTCTGAAGTTAAACGTTCGGCCATAAACAATCGCAATACTTTAATCACTAGAATCTCTAAATTAGAGCATATTGCCACCGAACTCCAACCAAAGAAGGTGCAATCCGGAGGCCTAGCATTTCCACCAGAACTAATGCCTGAAGTTGATATATAGCTGAAGACAATTTTATAATGGAGGTTAGCAGCGAAAAATTACAAGTTGTTAACGAGTTACATAGAAATGCTCGACGAAATTTTCGTAGAAGGCGAACCATAATTAAGGGGTTTGGTGATTTGTGGCAAGCAGACCTAGCTGAAATGCAGCCATACGCTGATAAAAATAGAGGGTATCGTTATATTCTTGTAGTGATTGACTGCTATTCCAAGTACGTATGGACCAAACCTATTAAAAATAAAGCAGCTGTAGAAGTTACCAAGGCTATGCAGACTATTATTCAAGAAGCAAATTATTCACCGAGAAATTTACAGACCGATAATGGTACTGAATTCTATAACAGAAAGTTCTCCGCATTAATGAAGCGGCACGAAATTAATCATTATTCTACGTATAGCACAAAAAAAGCAGCAATTGTTGAGCGAGTAATCCGCACATTAAAAAATTGGTTGTATAAAGAATTCTCAGCTATGGGTAAATATAAATGGCTCGATATCCTACCAAACGTTACAAAAAGTTACAATGACAAAGTCCATCGTACAACTGGCAGAAAGCCCATTGATGTCAAACCAACTACACATTTAAACGTATATAATTATATTAAGATTGCTCTGAAACCGAAATTTCATCTCGGTGATATAGTTCGTATTAGCAAGTATAAAGGTGTATTTGATAAAGGGTTTACACCGAACTTTTCAACAGAACTTTTTAAAATTACCAAAATAAACATAACAAATCCCACAACTTACCTGATAGAAGACTTGTTTGGACACCCAATCAAGGGATGTTTTTATGAAATGGAGCTACTAAAAGCAAAATACCCCGATGTGTATCTAGTTGAAAATGTATTAAAGAAGAAAGGAAATAAAGTGCTGGTAAAGTGGTTGGGGCTATCTGTAGAACACAATTCGTGGGTTGATATAGCTTCTATTGTTTAAAATTGTCATTAACTAGAAAAATATATTAATGTATCATTATATAGTTATGTCGATTGAAATATTTTAATATGTGTCACAAATGAATAATAAAATGAATATACTTTATTAATATTTATTTAATTTATTTCCTTCATTTTAAATTGTAAAAAAATTAAAAATAATCATTTTTTTTTTTTTTTTTTTTTTAACACTTGAAAGATAATAAACATACACATAAATGTTTTAATTCCTTTTTATTTTCCTACAATCTATATTATAAGAATGATACAAATATACATATAACATAAAACATAAAATTAATTAAATATAATTAAAAATTATAATTAAACATTAAACAAACATAAAAAATAATATAAAAAGTACAAACTAGAAAATCTAATATTATTATATGGGTACTGTTCTTTTTCCAGTATTATTGCACACAAAACAACCTTCGATGGCACCGACTGTCACTGTGTCATCGCCACAAGCTTTGCACTTTATGGTAGGTACGTCCCACCACTCAACCGTGTTGTGCAGACTTGCGTGTTGGTGAACAGCCCCCTCTACGACCATGCGAGAATACGATACGTAGCACCTAGTGCACATAAAGTATTTTCCCTGGTCAATGCTGCATACCACAACGAAGGCCGCTGTAGCACACACCTTGTCCATTGTACCAGCCACCATATCTTTTATCTGGAAAGCCATCTCGTGCTGGTCTTCCTCGATGAGGTCCGCAACATCGACTTCTATACCATCGTCCACCATTTCGTCGACTCCATCGTCCACTATACCATTTTCGCCGCCTTCGATGACTTCCTGGATATCGATGTTGGCACCATTGGCATCAACATCAGCAGGTGCTCCAATCTCCACAGCCTCAGCAGGTACCCCCATCTCCGCAGCCTCATGATTAAACAGCATCCAATTATTGGAATCTTCTTGCGCCAACCGTCTTAGAATAGATATAATAGATGGATTTGCCATTTCGATACGTGGTATATAGATAGAAATAGTAAATGCAACTAAGTTTGGTTTAATATTACTCCCATATATATAGTAGTGTGGGGAGGGAGTCACTCTAAAATAATAGAGGGGGTATTCATATCCAATCATAGGATACGTGTTATTATGAATTTTAATTAGTGAAGTTTGACACCTTAACCACTCGGCCAACCTGACTTATTCATTGATTCAGTAAAACACTATACATTAAATGTTTACCCCCTCTCCATCATCAATAATAGAGGTGCCTGTAAAGTAATGTTTGTAGGAGGCGCCACTGCTGGGGGTGGAGATTAGTTTGCTTTATATAACACACAGCAACGCTCTTGTTTGTCAGATTTAAAATTATTAACATCATGGACACTTCTCAAGTAAATTGCGTCTCCTCCAGCACCGACTCAAAATCAACGTCATCGACCTGGTCAATGCCTAGTGAATACGGCCCAGACAGCAGTGATTGGTGGGAACGGTCACCTCCATCGTATTCGATAGACGAAGAGGACCAGGAAGACGAAGAGGACCAGGATGACCAAGCTACCCCAGATAGCATTGACGACAGACCAATATCACCTTCATCTTATTGGATAGGTGAGAATCTAGGCGAGGACCAAGATAACCCCCCGGACAGCAGCACTGATAGGGCAACATCACCATCAGCATGGTCTATGGAAACGGTGTTCTACGATCCAGACGGCCAGCCATCACCTGACCAGAGCCACTGGTCAGATTATCAGCTCTTGATAGAGTGCGATAATGTCTGCGAGGGAACAGATTAGGCATCCATATAAATTAAACATTGTAAATAATTTAATAAATAGTTTTAGTAAATAAATTAATTGTAAGTCATTTAATACATTTATTTACTTAATAAACTCTTAAATATTTATTTAATTTATTTCCTTCATTTTAAATTGTAAAAAAATTAAAAATAATCATTTTTTTTTTGTATAATTTTAAAAGTTTCCTACAAAATAATATGTTATTACAATACTAAAAATATATTTACAGTTTATGGTTATAATATATATTACATACACACATACATATATACAAATAATATAATTTATTTATAATTAAGACACCAACAGTCCCTATTATGGTGAGTCCAACTACTATAAAACACACCAATGCGATCACACAAGATGAGTGCCCCTGACATACATTTTATGCAAATGTTGTTCCAACAATTGTCCTCGTACTTACTACAGTACACGCATCGTTGTCTTAATTGTGGTTGGTCTGCTTTGCAAGCTTCACATACGTCTCGATATATACCAAAATTCGTTCTTTTGAGTATGGTAAGACAATTGCGACATTGTGTTTCATTTGGACAATTGTCTCGAAATTCTTTTTTCTGCACTGGGTTCTGAATTACACACTTTTTGCACAGTCCAGTGCATGGGTTGATAATTTGCTTCCTCCATGCAGTATAGCAATTATGGCAAATTCTTGAATTATTGTAACTATACGGTTGTACTGCTATTATTGGTTTTAATTTCCACTCTCTTGGTAGGACCATTGTATGCACTTCTGTTTTAAGACACGATTGTGTTACGTAAGAAGTTTGAATGCGTTCCTCTTGTGGTCACTCTTGGTTTAAATAGCTAATAGTAAACTTGACGCAATAGGAAGGGCGTCACCGTCACGAATTATAGAATATAAAACGGAGGAGGTTTAACATCAAATCAGTTGAGTTCCAACATTTAAAGATGGCTTATAGACGATTCCTCACTGAACTGGCAGAAAATGATATGGGTGCAATGGTGTTACACCGAGATGGTGTAAATCAAGAGCTTCAGGACTTGAATCAAGATGCTGTCCACAGGGGGGATCCCATCATCGTGGAAAATATCAATGTCGACCAAGAGGGTGCCGACTGGGGAGATGGCAACCTGGTTCCCGTCAGTGTAGATGAAGGTCTTGGGGATGATGTGGAAGACGAAGCGGGAGAGTTAGCCTTCTCCGGAAAAATATTAAACAATTATGATGATCGGCGGAGACTATATTGCACGTCAGCGTCTTTTGTCATAATCAGAACCAGGCCGGATGCAACCAAACACTTCCTGTGTGGGCTATGTTATATATCCTATACACGGATAGTGTCCGGACGTCACCAGCATGTAAATATTCACAAAACGACGACGTTGGATGGTGCAATGATAACGAAATGTAAATGTTGCAGCACAAACTTGGTGCAATTGCATCGAATTGAAGTATGTCATACATGTAATAATGTAAATAAAACAATTGCGTGAACGATACAACGTATTTTACTAAATTTGATTCGTTATAAGTAGTATTTATTAATGTAAATTTATATTTCATTTTATTTTTAAGTTTAATTGTATATATTTTTTAATTAATAAAAATATTTGTGCCACCCTGTATATTACAAGTTGTGAAAATTAGTAAATCATATAAATATTAAAACAAATGAACATATGAATGATTTTATTAAAAAGTATTTTGAAAAAAAAATGGTTATCTTTTATTTATTATTATTTAAATTAAATTAAAATATCTCAAGATATAAACTGATTCAAAATAATACAGTTGTAAATGTATAAAGCCGATAGCTTGGGTTGATTTTATAGCCTAAGGCCATGCGACCCTGCCTGGTAAATACGGATCGATGAGCAGGTAGTTTTTTGTTGAAATTAGGAAATAGACCTAACTCTTGTGGGGCGTTCGAGTAGCCGAGCGGGCAAATACGCGTCGATCTTGAGGTCACTCAGAAGACCACAGGATCGAATCCTCGGACGCCCCCCGGAGAAAGGAGGTGGTGGTTCTCCGGTTTTTTTTTTAAATTTGACCTTTGACCTTTCCTAATTAACCATTAATTTTGATTTTCATGTGTTTAAAATTCGATTTTTTTAATTTTTTTTTTTTTTTTTTTTTTTTTTTTTATGTTGTTATTAACCTATTAAACTCTTTATTTATTTAAATTAATTAACCTTTACATTATGTGTTTATTCATGTCAAACATGTACTCATAATATGCACAATTAATTAATTACATGTGGTGTATTTATTTTATTAACTAATTAATTTTTTTATCATTTTTTATTCACTTTTTAAAATTTGTTTTAAACTTTTTTATATTTATTTTTAACAATATATTCTTACATAATAATACACAGTAATTTATTTTTTATCATTTTTTGTCTTTTATTTGTATCATTTTTTTGTAATTATTTGTCATTTATTTTTTTGACAAACTTTTTAATTTTTTTTAATATTTTTTTATTAATAATATATTTTAAACCTAATTAACAATCTTATCTGACTAACAATATTCTTAAATAACTTAAAAATCTAACTTAATTAATTTGCCTTTATTTGTATGCTCTTTTAATTATTTTTGTCATTTATTTTTTTTGACAAATTTTTATTTTTTTTTTGGGGCATTTATTTTTTTAATTATTTTTGTCATTTATTTTTTTTGACAAACATTTTAAATTTTTTTTGGCATTTATTTTTTTAATGTTTTTTTATTAATACTATATTTTAAACCTAATTAACAATAATCTTATCTAACTAACAATATTCTTAACTAACTTAAAATCTAACTTAAAATAACTTTCCGCCGCGTGTGCGCAAGTGCTCAGCCACCCATTTGATCCGAAATAAACCTCATCTGCTTTGCAGTTTTGTCGAGAGCCTCCCTTTGTCTCTTTACGTCGGCCTCTAATTTTGCGGCTCTTTCCCGCATATCAGCAGCACGACGCAAGATTTTCGGATGATCCCGACAAAGCCTCAAATTTAAATCATGTGTTCTCTTAAGTTGACCGTATATTTTAAAAAATTGTTTAACAGATGTTTTGGTGTCAACTTGCGAGAACACCTCCGATTCAGAATCAGAGTCCGCTTGTGCTGGGAGCGGATTCTCATTAACAATCGGAGCTACCTCTGGCGGCGGTGGCAACACCGCATTAGAGCAACCCGGTTGTTCTAATGCGTCATTGCGTGGTGGTGGCAACACCGCATTAGAACAGCTTGGCTGTTGTAATGCGCTATTGCCAGGTAGAGGTACAGCCACAAACGACGCAGACGGTTTTACCTGCCCTTTACCTGCCGAAACCTTATTTTTTTTTGGTGAAGCAGGTAGCGGACTTAGAGGGGCAGGTACAACTGTCTGCGCGAAATCCATTATCTCGTCCCATAAAGTCGCGTCACAGTCTATGGATTGTGTTTCTGTACGTCTACCTTTACCTTTTGATGGCGCCGACGACGACTTTGTGTTTTTATTGTTGTTTACATTACTAGGCAAAAAGTCGTCATCGGAGTCATGTGCCACCAGAGACATAGATGATTTGCGCGGATGAGATGCGCGTACATCCTGACACCCTGAAGTAGATGGTGTGACTTTAAATTTTTTGTTTAAAGCCAAACCATGTAATTTCGGGGTATGAACGGCTTTACCTGCATTACTCCTGGATACGGTGACATTGACGGTATTGCCGAGGTCACCATCTTCAAGGTGCAAAACAGGTAAATCTGCGCCAGGATGTATATTGCCGTGCATCTGCTGATGGTGCCCATGATACGCTAGCTGACTACCGCCTTCGTTAGAACACGAAGCGCCCCCAACGTCAGCAGCAATACCATCTTTAACAATAATGTTGTTTAAAACATTAACCCTGCCAGAGGATGGATTTTTTATTGCTGACTTCACAGCACCGCCATTAATGGCGGAACCTGACGCCGTAGATGCGTCAGGTGATGGTTTAAACGTAGCCAAATACGTCATTAAAGTCAAGGGCGGTAAAGTTGGTGGCGGTGTCGACGAGCGCCTTTTACGCCCACCAGCAGATGATACATTTTTAACGGTTCTTACCATTTTGTTCACAAAAACTGAGCAATGAAATTCACGAGAGCACACTTGCACACACTAGCACAGGCGAAGACGGAAAGAATCTTGTAAGCGTCCTCAAACCCAAGCCAAGCTAACTTCCCCCTCCAACGGTAGGGAGTGGGTGACCACTCTCGTCTCTCATTGGTTGGACGACATCACGTGATTTATGCAAGCCAAGCTTTCACCCCACTGTTGATTTTCTTTGTCTCAACAGAATCCCGCTACAAAGTGACGTCAAACTTTTCTAAATGTCATGCGCACATCGAATAACTGACGCAACAACTTTCTATTTGAAATGACATCACATTCCTGACTGCAGCATAAAACGACATTTTAGTTTTAGCAACGTCACCTACTCTTACATTGTAAAACTGTATCATTACACACACCTCTTCAAGTCACTACCTACATTATTTATAATTTACGATTTAACCTAATCGATATTTAACTTATTTTGGGAGAAAGGTTTACTAATAACAACACTGTGATTTTTATTTAGATATTTTTATTCTATTATTTGAAAGTACTTAAAATTATCACAATAATTTTGTATTATAATGTTACAATTAAATATTGGTGAAATTTTGTAGTTTGAATTTTCCAGTTTAGTAGTTCATGTATTCGAATTTTCGACCTTTACGTTAGAAGATGAAATAAAAATTTTAAATTAATTATTGGCTTAAATCAGCTATTGCTGCAAGTAAAGCGTCCAAGTTTTCATTTTTTTTCTCCATATTATTTATGGCAACTATCAGTCGTTCTATATTTTGTTCTTGTTCGCTCTGAAAAAATGATATGTCACGGTGCCCCCACGGTAATGTTTTAGTAGTATTAGGAATAACAAAACGTTTGTCATCGTGTTGGGACAAGGCCACTTTGTTCTTTATTTCTGTGTAAATGTCATGCAAGCAACTCCGAAACGTATTCATTTTTCTAAATATTAAACCTCCCCGCTCAACGATTTTCTTATAGTCATCTATTGACAGCTGCTTTCTAATAACAGATTTCTTCACACCTTTAGCTTTTTTGAGTTCATTATCCACCGATTGTATATAATAAGCTTTCGCACCCGTACCATAAAAACTAATAATGGGATCAGAGGGGAACTCGTCTTTCATTTTACCTAACACCGACAAGCCCTTATGAATATTAAATTTATTTATTTCTTCGTAGTTAGATGTATCGAATTTGTCTGGATTCTGTATTATGAAATTATAAAAGTTATCTGTAAATGTTTTTATAATCAACGAATCCGTATCTGTATACAGCAAAGAAGCATTATCGCCGAAATGTTTTTTGATAACGTCGTAGAAAAAGTTGTATAATACTGTCTTAGACAACTCCAAGATACAAAAACCAACGTAAATTGGTTTGTTGTAGACTACCTTTAGTTTACCCATATGGATGGCTACAAAATCATCAGTAAATATTGAGCATGATTTAAAGTTAGGGCGTGTTATTAATGCATTTGCACCCATACTCCGCCTAACGCTCTCCCAGTGGGTAACTAATTTTATATCCATTCTATTATCAACATTTTCCATTGTCTTACCGAATACTGCGTTATTTAATAATTTATACTGATCTTTTTCAAATTTATTCTTAGCCTTATTTCTCATATCGGTGTTTAGGTCAATATATTTTTTAAGCCAAGGTGATTGTTTGAATTTAAGTATTCTATGTGTTTTTATAACCATTAACCCGTTATCTAGCGCTTGTTTCAAATTTATATAATGCACAATATATCTCCTCTTATCGTTTAAATTTGGTATCAGTTTTGTCAATTTCGATTTTGATTTTGGTGGAATAATATTTTCTACTAAAAAGGGTAGGTCTGAGTGTAAGTCGTGTAAATCTTGTGGATAATGTATGTCTACTTCGAGAACATACCCATGGGTGCTTTCATCTGAAATGCTCGTAATATCTAAATTCATGATTTCTTCTTCGGACAGCCACACGAATCCACCTGTCGGCAATTGTTGCGACATACTATGCCCATATAGGTTCGTGGCATCTAGATATGTGATGAATGAAGAAGGTTCTTTGGGGTCGTAGTTAGGGAGAAATTTGTTATTCGCAATATGTTTCCTTTCCGTACACTGGCTTACTCCACCACGTATTCCCTTTTTAAAAAAATGGATCATATCAATGTCCGTTAATAATTCCAACTCCACTTTGGTTAGTTTTAACATAGCGTCCCACGAGAGACCCGGACAAGTGTAATACTGAGCAGGATCAAGTTTATATTTTTCCAAACAAATTTTACGAAAATTTTCAAATACGTCACACAAAAGGAGTACGTCTGATTTTAAATAAAGATCTGAGTAATCGCCCAAATTCTGACAATCAAACAAGTTCCACACATCGTTAGCCCTCTGATAATCTTTATCTGTTATATGTTCTTCATTTAGGTTATCGTAAAATTCATCTTTCGAGGGTAACTCTACATTATTTAGTTTCTCTAAACTATCCATAAAACTATATGGAAATACACCCTTTTGCCTCATTAAATTAAATTTTTCCTTATCTGTATAGAAACTTCCCGTAACAAACAATTGGTTATCAGTTAAGTTGCCCCCTAAATTTTGCAACGATGTTGATAAGAACTTAAAACTATCGATGAATCGTAGTTGTATAAATTTCCGTTTTTTCTCCCCTTTCTTATTGACGTAATCATGCATATAAAGGTGTTTCGTGAAAGATATATATTTTTCTTTATTTTGTGCTATAACATCAACTCTGTCCTTATGTGCACAGAGCTGTTTTATAAATAGGTGACTGTCGTAGCCACTCATATTGTGAAATATGATAGGTACAAAATTTGGTAATTTGTAATTTAAGTTACATACAGAGTGTGCGGCACCAAATCTTACTTTACCAGTTATATGACAATGATCTCTAACTTTTACATCCTCTACTTTAAATGGTTTCTCACATATACCGCATACGGTCGCATTCAGGAAGTCTTGTCTTTCTTGTGCTGTGAGTTTAGCCATTGGGACTATATCTTTCATATATCTGTTATAGATTTCCCTTACATCGGCTTCAATACGCGATACAAAAACTTTGGCTACATCAGATCCTCGATAGAGTTCAAATTTTGATAAAGAATTGTCAAAAGAACATTTTATGAAATATGCGAAGGAGTAAGGTTCGTGTATAAAAGTTTTATTTGTATAAGAACGTTCGGGGTTCGGTTCACAAGTATGAATAGGTTTCAGAATTGATTCAAAGTCTGCATACACTACAAATGGTACTTGCATTTGTCTTTCAAAGTTTTCAAATTTTAATATATTTTCAGGTACTTGTTTACCATATTTATCAATCCGAAATTGTGTCGATGGTGTTGTTGTATAAACATGATTACAGTCATTTCTCTGATGCTGGAATAACTGACGCTCATTATTAAAATATAGTAAGCAACCATCACAAAAGTACTTTTTATGATCATGAGCTGAAATTTGAGCGGAAACTAGCTTAGACAAGTTTTTTATCCAACAATAGTGATTATTAGCGCAATCTTTCTTACAGTGATGATTTACACCACATTCACCGGAAAGTAGTAACAAATTTACATGCATAAATAGTTTTTTTTCAGAATAACGTAAAGGCCCAACAACTTCATACTTTATTCTATTATTCTCAAATTTTTCTTCTAACCCGTACACGTTAATTGAAATATTATTCATCTCCTCAAATTTTGAAATATCCCGCAATTTTACTGGAAAATTCATACCTGATAAATTTAAAACTCTTGAAAAATGTGGATATGATGAGGTCTCAGATGTGCAGCCATTTGCAGGATACAACGCTGAAGTTACAGCCCAAGCAAAACAATACTGATCCTGGTTTTTTACATTTACCACTGCCTTCTTGTTTTCTATGGATTTTGGCAACTTGACATATGATGAACCACCCAGAGGACTATATTTATTCACATTGATTTCAACAAAAGCAATTCGTTCGAGGGCCCATCCTAAAATTAAATTATAATTAGTCATTTTCTTTCCACCTTAATGTATGTTTAAATACCTGAATCACGTTCCAGGAACTCCGTAGTTTGTGTAATCATAGCATCCACAAAGGTGTCCAAAGTATTGTTCAAATCCATAGCTTGATCCAAGATTTTGTTGGAAGTGTTAAATGATTTCATTTCAGATAGTTCCTGTGTCTGTAATACGTACGTAGCAAACGTTTCCATATTTACTTTTACTGTATTATGAATACGTAACACTTCCTCGAAGAGATTTAATATTTTTGATCTAATTTCATTGAAGAACATTACATAGTCTTGGTGATTATTTTCGCTATATACTCGATAGGTTACAATCCTGTATTTGAAAGCGCTCTGCACAATTTCTACACCTTCTATAAACGGAACACATGAATTTGTCCTATGCTGCAATGTCCTTCTATGGGAATTCATTTGGGTTGTGCTTAGAGTCACATTACAGCAATTACAAGTTTCCATATTTGTAGATGTTGAAGGATTACATTCCAGTTTAGGATATTTTGCTTGCGGACCACTATCATGTATCTTCTTACAAGATTGCCTCTGATGTCTTCGCAAATTGTCACCACGTGTAAAACTTACACCACAAGAAGTACAAATATACATTTTATGTCTTTACTCTGGGAGACTAGCACCACAAATGGCTGTGTGCTCCTCATCCTCATTTATATACACGGAGTGAAGCTGCCCCACCACCTCTACTTGAAATACTCATACACATATCAGTACATACACTAATTACAACTACAATTGCATTGCACCACTCCAATTACCTCTATTGCAATTACATCAGTCTAATTACTGCACATTACTCTACTTACCTCTATTGCAACTACATCAGGCTAATTACCTGCAATACTCTAATTACCTCTATTGCAATTACATCAGTCTAATTACCTACATTACTCGAATTACCCTAGTTACCCCCCACCACAAAAAAAAAGGGTGGGGGGAGACCCAGCTCCGCCATTACTACTCTACTTATACATATAAAACATCATAGTTTCACCATTTTATAAGCGAAATAATTCACAAAATTCAAATTTTATGATACATAGGTATAAACAATATATTAAATACCTACACAGATTTTAAATTATTCTAGTAGGCGGCATGCTTGAAAAAATTGCCTATCCGATTGTAGCTGTCATTACTATACTCTTGATATTGTTACTGCGTTTTCTGTAATCAAAATGAAATAAAAAAATAAATAAAAAATAACAGATGAAATTAACAATTTAAACAATAATCCAACAATTTTTAGAAACTTATGATAAAATTTAAATAAACGATTAAACTGTTGTGTTCAACAGGAAAGGCATTTAATTGAACATTTATTGTAAGCGAAGTTTTATAATGTTTATTTTTGTTACTTTAATTCATTTGTTTATAATTATTTTTGTTTAGTAAATTAAGTTTATTAAGTAAAATTGTTTTTTGAAAATCTCGCTTATAAAATGGTGAAACTATGATGTTTTATATATCATTGGATTCGTAATCGATATTATTACCTGAAATAATTAAAATATACAGGGTTAATAAAAAATTGCTATAAACTGTAAGCACTTCCGGCCAAACCGGAAGTTGGACACATCAATGAGTATCATGTGTATGTCTATAATATGTTACCATATCATTTTATGCAATAATGTACAGGGTGAAATTTTAAGAAAATCGTATTTTTATTATTATTATTTTAAATTCGCATTCAATTGTTTTTCTGAATACATATTTGGAATCCAAAGGACTTTCTATACAGGGTGATTCTAAAATGTATGGCCAAATTGATACAGCGTCATCAGGAGACCAAAATAGGTTGATTCAACCCAATTTACCTATATACAAAAATGCACCCCTAAGAAGTTACAACCCTTTAAATTTCAAATAAAAAAAACTTTAATTATTGATTATTCCCAAATGGCTGTAGATATCTTTTTCTAATTCAGTGTACCTTCATTACCAATAAACACCAATGTTTTGAGATTAACAGCAATAAAATACATTAAAGGGATGGGGTAATTTAGGGGCAGTCACCCTTTATTTCACACCCTTATTTTTCTGTGCGTTAACGTATAGTCGATTTTCCAGTATCATTTGATAGATAATTTAATTTGGAAACTTTTTTCTATCTTTTATTTTTTTGATAATATCAATAGTTTGCAAATTAAACAAGAAAAATGAAGAAGATGCATCGAACTATTTTTAACCTCAGTAGCAAATATGTAATATTATTATTTAATGTACAAGTAGGCTGGTTAACAATTAATTAAATTAATAATTAAATAATAATAATTTAATAGTAATAATTAAATAATAATAATAATAATAATTAATTTTTTTTCTTTGAAATTTAAAGGGCTGTAACTTCTTAGGGGTGCATTTTTGTATATAGGTAAATTGGGTTGAATCAACCTATTTTGGTCTCCTGTTGACGCTGTATCAATTTGGCCATACATTTTAGAATCACCCTGTATACACGGTGGTGAATTTTTCGATGCCCACCATTGGTATCTCGGAAACTATAAGATATAGAGAATCGGTTAAATTAGACAAAAGTTGCGCTATTCTATGCTCTACAATTTCCTGCCAAGAAATACTGGATATCTTGATTCGTTCGCGGTTTATCCTGAAAAAATTGAAAATCGTGATTTCAAAACAAAATTAATATCTTCTATACCATTCATGCGAATTTAATGAAAGTTGGCAAGGATATATTTTTGACTACTACCAATTGAATGGCGTTGACAGAAATTTTCTAAGCCTTCTAGATTTTGAGCAACGATAGTCAACTTTTTTTTTCTTATGGCCGCCATATTGGATTTGTACACCATTAGTTAGAGAAAATAATTCTCTTTTCACCTATGTCACCAAAAGAGTTTGATTTTTTAAAAACATGTTGATATTCGAATTAATGTAAAAATAATTTATAAAATCCAGTATGCTTTGAAAAAATAATTGCAAGCAACATTGTAATCCAGACGCTATCATTAAATTGTACCCTCGTAAAAAAATTACAGAAAAATGCCAGCTTAATTAAGCTCCTATTAAATATTACAAAACAATTAATTTATTAAAGAGTCAAGAAAACAAATAATACTATTTTTATTTTATAAATCGTTTGTATTATTTAATAGGAGCTTAATTAAGCTGGCATTTTTCTGTAATTTTTTTACGAGGGTACAATTTAATGATAGCGTCTGGATTACAATGTTGCTTGCAATTATTTTTCCAAAGCATACTGGATTTTATAAATTATTTTTACATTAATTCGAATATCAACATGTTTTTAAAAAATCAGACTATATTGGTGACATGGGTGAAAGAGAATTATTTTCTTTAACTAATGGTGTAAAAATCCAATATGGCGGCCATAAGAAAAAAAAAAGTTGACTATCGTTGCTCAAAATCTAGAAGGCTTAGAAAATTTCTGTCAACGCCATTCAATTGGTAGTAGTCAAAAATATATCCTTGCCAACTTTCATTAAATTCGCATGAATGGTATAGAAAATATTATCATTTTTTTGAAATCGCGATTTTCAATTTTTTCAGGATAAACCGCGAACGAATCAAGATATCCAGCATTTCTTAGCAGGAAATTGTAAAGTATAAAATAGCGCAACTTTTGTCTAATTTAACCGATCCTCTATATCTTATAGTTTCCGAGATACCAATGGTGGGCATCGAAAAATTCACCACCGTGTATACCGGGTGGCCACGAGTCAATGTACGCCCCCAATTTTTTGGTTGTTTTTGAATTTAAAAATTTCGTTTTTGGTATACGTGAATAAGACAAAAGTGGGCTATTTTTAGACTAACAGGAACGAAAATATCACTTCCGGTTGAACCGGAAGTGACATCAACTTTTTTTTCTTAAATGGAATGACCATGTTTTTTTTGTGGTGTTTTATAAAACATGAAATTCTGACTGCAGCGGTTTTTTCGAATTTCAAAAATTCCAAAAAATAAGTGAGATGCGAACGATTTTTTATTTTGTACAAAATGGTCGCGTCAGATGAATGCGATGTAAGAAAATTACTAAGTAGGCTATGGAAATTATTAGCAAGGTAGTAAGCTTGTCTGTAAACAATAAAATAGTTATTTAAATTACTGATAGATACGACCATTTTTAGGTTTTTCTCAAAAAACGGAATTTCATTTTCATTTTCATTTCCGTAGGGGTCCTATGGAAAATTTTTAAATGGGACCGTACTATTTTTTGTTATTATTCGGACATAATGATTCATAAGCTTTAATTTTTTCGCCAATAATCATTTCTTAACGAGATCCTTCGTAATAATAAAAGTGTATTTAAAAGGTAAGCACAAATTAAACAAGAAATAATTTTAATGAACCTTTTAAAAACACTTTTATTATTACAAAGGATCTCTTTAAGAAATGATTATTGGCGAAAAAATTAAAGTTTATGAATCATTATGTCCGAATAATAAAAAAAAATAGTACGGCCCCATTTAAAAATTTTCCATAGGACCCCGACGGAAATGAAAAAGAAAATTAAATTCCGTTTTTTGAGAAAAACCTAAAAATAGTCGTATCTATCAGTAATTTAAATAACTATTTTATTGTTTACAGACAAGCTTACTACCTTGCTAATAATTTCCATAGCCTACTTAGTAATTTTCTTACATCGCATTCATCTGACGCGGCCATTTTGTACAAAATAAAAAATCTTTCGTATCTCACTTATTTTTTGGAATTTTTGAAATTCGAAAAAACCGCTGCAGTCAGAATTTCATGTTTTATAAAACACCACAAAAAAAACATGGTCATTCTATTTTTAAAAAAAAGTTGACGTCACTTCCGGTTCAACCGGTAGTGATATTTCCGTTCCTGTTAGTTTAAAAATAGCCCACTTTTGTCTTATTCACGTATACCAAAAACGAAATTTTTAAATTCAAAAACAACCAAAAAATTGCGGGCGTACATTGACTCGTGGCCACCCGGTATATACATTTGAAAACAATCAAATATATTAGCAACAACCGAATTATTTACGATGAAAAGAGAGTTATGGATCACCCTGTACGACTGCAAGAAAAGTAAGGCGTGCGCCCTTTGTATGATTGTATGCATGATTGTGTGAAAGGGGTGCGCACGACTTGCTTTTCTTGCAGTCGTACATGAAATTCTTTGCCAAAACAGAAATTATTTTTTACATAGTACGACTTTTTTAAGAGAAGCTAGATTTTTTAAAATTTTTTTAAAACTTCAATTTTGTTTTTTTTATAAACATTAAAATCATCCCCTATTTTTCTGTTGTTATAAGTATTCAGAATGACTTTATTTTTGGTTTTCAAGTACTGTTAATTATTTACGAGTCTTTTTATTTTATAGAGTTCATTTTTATATACCTACAGGGTGTTTCCTGAGTGACTGGCCATACGCTAGTGGGAAGTAGAGAACCCCGAGGCGGTTTTAGAACTACCCTTATTTTATTCCCTAATGCCCTTCGTTTCTGATATACAGCATGTTTTCTATTTTATTGCCAAATTGTCGATCGGCCATATTTTTTTAATGGCTTCACCGAATTGAACCAAATTTGGCAGATATATTTCACTAATAGATGTCTATATCGTTCAGTAAACAAAAGAAAAAAATAACATGGCCGTCGTCAAAAATCTTTTGGTCGGGATAGTTACCTAAAAATATCACCCTGTATTGTATTTGGATTTTGGCAATTTTCAATGGAAACTTTGAAGGTACACTAACAGTGTACCTAAACCACGTATTTAGTTTTTTGGCACATATTTTTTTCACACTCTATTAAAGTCATCCATGCACAATGCACATTGCAGATGTTTTTGTTGCGGGAGGACAAGTAATTATTTCTAAAATGGACTTATTGTGAAACTTGCCTGTTGATTCTCGAACCATTAAATATGTGCCAAAATAACTAAATACATGGTTTAGGTACACTATTAGTGTGCTTTTAAAGTTGCCATTGAAAATTGCCAAAATCCATATACAGGGTGATGTTTCTAGGTAACGTCCCCGACGAAAAAAATTTTGACCACGGCCCTGTTATTTTTTTCTTTTGTTTACTGAATAATGTAGACATCCATTAGTGAAACATATCCGCCAAATTTGGTTCAATTCGGTGAAGCCATTAAAAAAATATGGCCGATCGAAAATTTGGCAAAAAATAGAAAACATGCTGTATATCAGAAACGAAGAGCAACAGGTAGATGTCTGGATTTCAACAATTTTTTTTTTATTAAGTTAGGTTAAGTAGATACTTTATTGTTGAAATATTTCTAGGCCGGAAATGACCGCAACTAAGAAATTTTAAATGCCACACCCTGTATATTATTACGTTTTTGGATTCTAGAGACGATTTAAGGTGCGACTGCATGTTTTAGCCCACTTGATTTTTTTAGACTTGGGTATTTATATTTGTGCGAAATTTTCCAAACAAGTTTGAATTTTCATTAAAAAAAAAACGTCTTTTTTGTGTAAATATTTCTGTACAGACCCGTATTTCTTAAGTAATCACGACCATTTTTTTTTAATTAAAAAACTTAAAAAAAAAAGAATTTTCCGATTACTTAAGTAGGGACCTTTAGACTGATTTGAACAAAAGATTTATTTTTGTCCCACTATGCGCCGCGCTGTGATTACACTTGAACAATGAACAGTGGTCACCAAAATGTGCATAACGACTAACCATGTTCCATTCTATACTAAACTAATAGCCCAGGGTCGATCTGAAGATTTATATAGGAAACCTTGAACAAATTAGAGACAAGCTAAGCTGAAATTTGGTATATAAGTTTGTATTGGGGGTCCTTAAAATACCACCAAACCCCACCGGTAATCCGCCGTGCCTGTCACCCCTAAACAACCCCCGAAAGGGGTGAAAATCGGACTTTTTTTAGTTTTTTGGCAATATCTTAAAAACAAAGCTATATACGAAAAAATATGAAGACAGAAAAATTAAAGAGTATAAAATTTCCTATAAAATTACGTTTAGCAGATATATTTTGATTTACCAGTGGCGGAGTTATGATATTTTTAATAATTGGGTATTTTGCAAAAATACTCCCTAGCCATTACTTATTGGATTTTGACATTAAATATACATAACAATATATAGGTATGGGTATTTTGGTAAATACATTTAATGCATCATTACGTCAATAAATTGGAAATAAAAAGCATACCAGTGGAGTAGGTACTATATTTCTAATTTCATACATTATTTTGTATTAGCTAATAGAACTCTAACATTTTACGTTCCTATTAAATGTAACAAAACAATTATTTTAAATATCCGTGGAATTTCTGTTAGAAATTGAGAGGAATTATTTTTATATTAATAATATTTAGGACATAATACCGCATAGCCCAGGGTCGATCTGAAGCTTTATATAGGAAACCGTGAACAAATTAGAGACAAGCTGAAATTTGGTTATATATAACTTTGTATTGGGGTCCTTAAAATACCACCAAACCCCACCGGTAATCTGCCGTGCCTGTCACCCCTAAACAACCCCCGAAAGGGGTGAAAATCGGACTTTTTCTAGTTACTTGGCAATATCTTAAAAACAGAGCTATATACGAAAAAATATGAAGATAGAAAAATTAAAGAGCATACAATTTCCTATAAAGTTACGTTTAGCAGATATATTTTGCTTTACCAGTGGTCGAGTTATCGTATTGTAAATTCCAGTATATTTTAACAAAATACACATTTCCCACAAAATAATTACGTTACATTAATATATTTTACGTTTTTTACACCAAAACAGATTAAAACTATAATAATACATAAAATATGAGTTTTTTATATAGTAAGTAGCACAGTTGTTTTTCCTTAAATAAACTAAAATACTTGCAGGTTATGTTTAAGTAAATGAATGTAATGTTTTTAATTACTTATTATCCAATATATTTTATCTGCATGTTGAGATGTCGTCTTCCGCCTGTAAATCCTCAACTGCCCTATTAAAACAGGTGACGACATGAGCATGCACTTTTGCAACCACCTGATGAACAGTTGCAAAAAATTTGTTTAAGGAACCCTTTGGGGTCTATATCTTGATCCATCTGGACTGGAGAGATTCCGGAATCACTAGAAATCCATCCCCAGTCCTGGAGTGGTAAGCTATTATTGAACCATGCTTGAACCTTAAAGTTAATCATACATGTAAATAAAATATGTATGTAGAGTTGCTGGATGAAATGTCCTATATGCATGGTACTGAGCTGCATTTATGATCGGTGGAAGTGAAGCCAGATTAAAAACTTTATTTAAACTTTGCTTTGCTACATACTGCTGGTATAGAATGTATCTGACGTTATTCAAATCGGTACTTGTTCTATTTTTGACGTATACGGAAATAAAAAATGTCGAAATAAAGGTCCTCAATCTGTCTTTGGATATAGTTGGATTGTAAAATTCTTCAAGAAGGTCAACCAACTTCTTCTTTTTCACAGTATTGACCAAATTAATTTTTCCCCTGGTAAACAGGCCAGATGTAGTATCACATCCGGAAATGGCGTGCATGGCAATATTAATAATAATAATAAAAAACGTCTTTATTGATGGGCGAAGTTTAGTACAAAATACTATTCTTACACTTTATTTATTTATTTATTTAACATTTATTAAAGCTCCCAACTTATGCTGCAACTTTGAAGTATTAGTAATTTTATTTGGTTTCGAACTTCTTCCTGGGCGTAGCATATAAAAATTTTGTTTAGCGTCATGGAGTCGTATCGAGAATATACGAAGAGAGCATACATACAGGGGCGAATGGCGACACGGAAAACTACTCAGTTGCCTTGACATGCGGTATATGTCCTTAATATTATTAATATAAAAATAATTCCCCTCAATTCGTAACAGAAATTCACGGATATTTAAAATAATTATTTTGTTACATTTAATAGGCACGTAAAATGTTAAAGTTCTATGAGCTAATACAAAATAATGTATGAAATTAGAATATAGTACTCCACTGGTATGTTTTTTATTTCTAATTTATTGATGTAAGAATGTATTAAATGTATTTACCAAAATATCCATATACATTGTTATGTATATTTATGTCAAAATCCAATAAGTAAAGGCTAGAGAATATTTTTACAAAATACCCAATTATTAAAAATATCATAACTCCGCCACTGGTAAAGCAAAATATATCTGCTAAACGCAATTTTATAGGAAATTTTATGCCCTTTAATTTTTCTATCTTCATATTTTTTCGTATATAGCTCTGTTTTTAAGATATTGCCAAGTAACTAGAAAAAGTCCGATTTTCACCCCTTTCGGGGGTTGTTTAGGGGTGACAGGCACGGCGGATTACCGGTGGGGTTTGGTGGTATTTTAAGGACCCCAGTACAAACTTATATACCAAATTTCAGCTTGTCTCTAATTTGTTCAAGGTTTGACTGGATCGACCCTGGGCTATAAACTCATTCTACAATTTTTGTCTCTACATTTTTTCATATCTCTAAACATAACGGCTGCATGTAGCTTTCAAAATATATGGAACTACCTTGTACATACAGGGTGTCCCAGCCTCGCGTCGGCCAAATGTCCTGGCTCTCCTATAAGAGATATCGAAAAATTTCAAAAACGAGATGATAGAGGACACAATGGTGCAATGGTGCATAGTATAAAAATAGTTTGAAATATACAGGTTGATCGATTTAGGCGTGAAGTCATAAACTTATGTTTTTTTAAATGGAACACTAGGTATATTATTACATATTTGAATTCTCCTTTTAAAGACGACTCAATCGATATGCCACTTGATGGGTCTGCGATGGGTCGGTACCATGATATGGGTGAGTTTGTACCAAAAACGTGCCAACTTTGTGAGCTCACTGTGGCGTAGCGGAAAAGCAGTTTGAGATCTAGTTTGTACCAAAAATTGTCAAAAACCCTGTAGTTTACGCTGCTGTTATTAGATCTAACGAAATCGGTCATTTATACCGGGTGAGTAATGGTGTAAAATAACCTACAGTATATTTAATTAATTGATAATTATTGTTTTATTAGTACACGCGTGTGCCGGGGTCGTAGAACTTATTTATTTAATTTTAAGTTATGTAGGTTAAGTAAGTTTGCCATTTTTTTCAAACGGAACACCCTGTGTATTATGACACCAAGGGAGAGCCCTTTGAAAGAGCTTTCCACTGATATAAAGGTTCAAGGGTCTATCTGTCATGGGTGTCAAGATATTTGATGGCAAAGTGGCACAATTCGAGGTTTATTAAAAAATTACACTCAATTTTCAATTGTTTTGTAAATTTTCGCTGAAATCGGCTCTTTTCAATAAGAAAATTTTACAACAATAAAGTAAACTATCGACAAGACTGGTATTTTTATGACAGGTACCTACTTGATTTTTTTAAATTTATTTCAATAAATTGAAAGTTGGAAGCAATATGAATTTCTCTACAATTTTTTATTTATTCTTTCGATGATAGTACGTGGAACAACAGCTTCCCAAACTTAACAACAATTTTATTATCTTTCATTGAATTGCAAATGAAAGTATTTTTTGGTCTTATTTTAGAAAAATGAAGAACACTATCTAAAAGCTGAAAAAAAAAAAATACTACGAAAAGGTACGTTTTATTAAGCACCTTCGTTCTAACATAGTAAATCGTTTCGCGACAAAATTACTTCGGGCTAGAAAATACTTGCCATGACATGAATTTATACACACATTTCAAAAAAAAAAAAAAAATTTATCAGGCGTTGACTATTTTATACTTTAGTATTTTTCTGTACTGAAGTACGGTTTTTTCTCCGAGTATAAGAATTATTTTCAAAATTTTCTTACTGAAAAGAGCCGATTTCAGCGAAAATTCACAATTGAAAATTGAGTGTAATTTTTTAATAAACCTCGAATTGTGCCACTTTGCCATCAAATATCTTGGCACCCATGGCAGATAGACCCTTGAACCTTTATATCAGTGGAAAGCTCTTTCAAAGGGCTCTCCTTTGGTGTCATAATATACAGGGTGTTCCATTTGAAAAAAATGGCAAAAAGTAGATTTGGCGTTTCCTGACTCACCCGGTATAAAATGACCGATTTCGTTAGATCTGATAACAGCAGCGTAAACTACAGGGTTTTTGACAATTTTTGGCACAAACTAGATCTCAAAATGCTTTTCCGCTACGCCACAGTGAGCTCACAAAGTTGGCACGTTTTTGGTACAAACTCACCCATATCATGGTACCGACCCATCGCAGAGCCATCAAGTGGCATATCGATTGAGTCGTCTTTAAAAGGAGAATTCAAATATGTAACAATATACCTAGTGTTCCATTTAAAAAAACCTAAGTTTCTGACATCACGCCTAAATCGATCACCCTGTATATTTCAAAATATTTTTATATATCTCTTATAGGAGAGCCAGGACAATTGGCCGACGCGAGGCTGGGACACCCTGTATATGACATTTTGTCTCAAAATTATACGAGAAGGTATTATCATACTTAAGGATCACCCTGTATGTTTTCAAAACTATATATGCATTTAATAATTTATATTATTTCTTTTTTTTTAGAATGAAGAAGGCGGCTCGCTTACAACTATATACCATATTAAAATTATGTCTTAACAGTATTGTGCAAATAATAGCATATGTTTTAGTTTAATAAAGAAACTTTTTACTTGCCTCCATACTCTTTGTCTAATGTTCAACGTTTATATTTCATTGTTTATTTCTTTCACGGGGTTAAATGAAAAATAAAATACGAATGATAATTTTATCGGGGACAATCCCCCCGGGCACGCCCGTGGATATCTGATTCGTCAACCCAAACTGCTTTGTGTTATCGCGGAACTAGTGGGGCGGAGGCGGACTGCTGCTCCTTGCGTTCCCTCCCTATTTCCTATAGTATTTGTACGATTATTTGGTGTTGGATTAAATTTAGTTAGTTATTGCCTTTAAATATTGTTAATTAAGTAAATAAACTTTTGTAAATTAAAATTAAGCCAAAGTGCAGAAGATCCTCCCTCAAACGCCCACCCCTGCCGCCTCCGACTTATGTTGGTGGTAAAAAATAATGATAAATTTTTGTAAATGTGCTCTAAACCATCTTTATTCTGAAAGTAGGCATCCAAATTACTTCTTATATTGCCAATCAGTATACAGGGTGTCCCACTTATCGTGCTCACCATGGGTGTCTTGGACACGATAAGAAATACAAGTTAGGTTAAATGACACCAAATGTAGAGCTTATCAAGGCTTACTATTATGTGCAAAAATATTTTATTAAAATCAACGCGTTTTTGTTTCATAGGCAAAAAACTGATTTTCATTTTTCCATTATATCTTCTTTATTTATGAAAATATTTTAATGCAGTTTTTTCATTCTTGGAGCACTTTTTGATGCAGATTTTGAAAACATTGTAATATTTTTGTTGACTATTAGTTTTTGAACTTGAACTAAAATACAGAAGAAAAAGAAAATTAAAATTTTAGGGTAAAATAAGAGAATACAATTAAGAGATAAAAAAATAGTACATACAATTTAAGCATTTTGAGCAGTTGTTAAAATAATTAAGAAAATCTTGGTTTGATTTGGTTCTTAAATTTTGTTTCGACGCGAAAAGGAAAAAATTAGTCCACTTCCCTAATCATTTTAGAGCATGCATTTGAATATTAAAATGAATTTATCTCGAAAACGGTGCCTCCGATCGAAGTTGCACAAGAGGGCATTTCCTTTGTGAAAAACTCTGCCAATTCATAATTTGAAGTCAAAACTCAAAAAAATTTGCAAATAAAAAAGTTGCGGTCATTTTTACCCCCCACCCCTACAGCTTGACCCACCCTTGGTAAAAATTTTGAGATGATATTTACCTCATTTTGTTAGGCTTAGAAAGTTTAGTGGGTGTGCAAAATTTCATTACTTTAACTTGAACAGTTTCGGAGATAATAAATAAAAACCGTCTTCAGGGGCCCACATTTAGGGGCCTGTAGCTCCCTTAGGAAGCATTTTGGTATAGAGGTAAGTTTGGTCCAATCGATTTATTTTGACCTCGGGAATATGTGGTTTCTTTTTGATCGCTTACTTTTGAAACACCCTGTATACAATCACAGAATAGATCTACCAATTACCAAAACCAAAGCCTAATCTTTACGTTATACCGTAAGCATACAGTTTTGTATAATCAATCACGGGACAGAAAATTTGTATTCAACCAACCATAATATGATCAGTCATTCATAGTGAACAACCGCTGTCACTACTGTCAGTTCGCGGATTTCTTAAATTTATCTTGTGATTTTTAAAATTAAAAGTGAGTTTAAAGTGTTGTTATTATATTTAAATAGTTTATAAACAATATAACAATGTAATCAATTTATAAAACGGTTGACACGGTACTAATAAAAAAATATTGTTACTAGAATTAACCTCTAAATTTATCGTAAATGTCAAAACACTGTCAGAGGTTTGCTGTTCACCACTTGGTTCATACACACACTAAATTTTTAGCGCCATCTCGCGGTACGTGATTTTCGCGAATAAATCTTAAGCTATAAATGTATATAGAAAAATACACTTTAAGATGCGCCATCTCATCTACTATTCGAATGCACAAGTTCCGTATAATATCCAGTTATATTCTAACAATAGAATGGATTATCTTCTACTTATTTAATCTATTTTGTTAGGAAAGTAACCATGTTCCGTTCGCAACGCAAAAATATGCCTCAAGTCACTCGTTGGGATAATATGTAGAATTAATGAATAAATACTTAAATGTTGGGTCGTAAAGCAGGTAAAATTCTTGCGTTCAAGGTCACTTTTACAACTGATTCTAATACAACGCACTATTGCCAAATCGGTTACAGTAATTATCGTTTCTACACTACACATTCCAAAAAAATCCTTTTTGTGGTATGGTCGACTTCAGATTTGTAAGACACATAATAAACCGGCGGCTTGTTTGATGCCCATAAAAACTTCAAACAAGCCGGCTCTTTTTATGTGCTGTATGGATATGACACATACTTTAATATTACCTTTCTTTCTAATTACAAGTTAATACCATTTTAAATAGTACTAAATTTCTAAAATATAATATTTGTATTTTTATTACTATAGTAATAAACTTTATTTTTTACAAGCCGATTGAGCTGAAATTTTGCATACACGTTTAGTTTGGATGACAATGCATGTTTATAGCTAAGTGGCGTCATTCTAAATCCAATATGGCGGACGCTGCAAGATGGCGGACTAGTTATTTTATATGCACCCCCATAATATGGGTATCAATTAAAAGGGTTTGCTGAGAAGAATACGAAAAATAAATTGACGTCACACTAAATTCAATATGGCGGACTAGTTATATTTTATATACCGATATGGGTATCAATTAAAAGGGTTTGCTGAGAAAAATACGAAATATAAAATGACATCACACTAAATTCAATATGGTGGACGCCCCAAGATGGCGGACATAATTTTCTTATCTACCGTCATAATATATATGGGTATCAAATGAAAGGGTTTGCTGAGAAGAATACGAAAAACTAAAAAATAAAAAATAAATTAATAGTAAAAAAATATTTTTAAAAACAAGCTTTTATATAAATGCTCTAAAAAGAATAAAATAAACCTTAAATTAAATCAAACCCATCAATCTATTACATTATACAATTTATATGATATAAAAGCTTGTCGCGAGAGTTTAATATTGTATTCTTGTTTCTTGTTTACTTACACAGGCAAATCTCGGGACAAGCTTTTATATCGTATAAATTGTATAATGTAATAGATTGATGGTTTGATCAGTGACATATGGAACTACAAAGACGGTTAACCTAACGGAAAATGCTGAAGCAACATTTCAAGATAGGCAACCAAATATACAAGCAAAATTTAAATCAAGGAAGTGATGGTACCTTTGGGCGCATTACTGTATTCAAGGAAATTTAGTACATTACCTACATTTAGAGCAACTTTTCTTGCGTTACGGATATTTTAGTATGTTTATTTTTAGTGGCGCGACATCTATAGTTTAGTTGAATAATTAATGCGGTTAGATGCAAATGTCGGTAGTCCAGCTACAGTTTTCTAATCTACCGCTCAATGTGATCCTATATGAACAATTATTATCATATAGTTCGGCTGTGCAATACTCGTGTCGCTACTAGTAAAACTGTTTTGTCGCCATCTAGGTATACCCAACAATTTTGCGGCTACATCAAAGATAGTGCGTTCATTGTCTTTGTAGTTCCATGTATCGCTGGTTTGATTTAATTTAAAGTTTATTTTCTTCTTTTTAGAGCATTTAAATAAAAGCTTGTTTTTAAAAATGTTTTTTTACTATTAATTCCCCCTAGCTAGGGGATTACACCTTCAAAAAAATAAATAACTAAATTCTCAATTTGGCCACTCTTAATTTTCTAGAGAACGAGGTCGTGTGCCAACTTCTAAATTTAACGTGAGATACAATATATCAAGTACTATCTTCCACCAGAAAATCATCCCCCTAGCTAGGGGATTACACCTTCAAAAAAATGAATAACTAAATTCTCAATTTGGCCACTCTTAATTTTCTAGAGAACGAGGTCGTGTGCCAACTTCTAAATTTAACGTGAGATACAATATATCAAGTACTATCTTCCACCAGAAAATCATCACCCTAGCTAGGGGATTACACCTTCAAAAAAATAAATAACTAAATTCTCAATTTGGCCACTCTTAATTTTCTAGAGAACGAGGTCGTGTGCCAACTTCTAAATTTAACGTGAGATACAATATATCAAGTACTATCTTCCACCAGAAAATCATCCCCCTAGCTAGGGGATTACACCTTCAAAAAAATAAATAACTAAATTCTCAATTTGGCCACTCTTAATTTTCTAGAGAACGAGGTCGTGTGCCAACTTCTAAATTTAACGTGAGATACAATATGTCAAGTACTATCTTCCACCAGAAAATCATCCCCCTAACTAGGGGATTACACCTTCAAAAAAATGAATAACTAAATTCTCAATTTGGCCACTCTTAATTTTCTAGAGAACGAGGTCATGTGCCAACTTCTAAATTTAACGTGAGATACAATATATCAAGAACTATCTTCCACCAGAAAATCATCCCCCTAACTAGGGGATTACACCTTCAAAAAAATGAATAACTAAATTCTCAATTTGGCCACTCTTAATTTTCTAGAGAACGAGGTCGTGTGCCAACTTCTAAATTTAACGTGAGATACAATATATCAAGTACTATCTTCCACCAGAAAATCATCCCCCTAGCTAGGGGATTACACCTTCAAAAAAATGAATAACTAAATTCTCAATTTGGCCACTCTTAATTTTCTAGAGAACGAGGTCGTGTGCCAACTTCTAAATTTAACGTGAGATACAATATATCAAGTACTATCTTCCACCAGAAAATCATCCCCCTAGCTAGGGGATTACACCTTCAAAAAAATAAATAACTAAATTCTCAATTTGGCCACTCTTAATTTTCTAGAGAACGAGGTCGTGTGCCAACTTCTAAATTTAACGTGAGATACAATATATCAAGTACTATCTTCCACCAGAAAATCATCCCCCTAGCTAGGGGATTACACCTTCAAAAAAATGAATAACTAAATTCTCAATTTGGCCACTCTTAATTTTCTAGAGAACGAGGTCATGTGCCAACTTCTAAATTTAACGTGAGATACAATATATCAAGTACTATCTTCCACCAGAAAATCATCCCCCTAGCTAGGGGATTACACCTTCAAAAAAATAAATAACTAAATTCTCAATTTGGCCACTCTTAATTTTCTAGAGAACGAGGTCGTGTGCCAACTTCTAAATTTAACGTGAGATACAATATATCAAGTACTATCTTCCACCAGAAAATCATCCCCCTAGCTAGGGGATTACACCTTCAAAAAAATGAATAACTAAATTCTCAATTTGGCCACTCTTAATTTTCTAGAGAATGAGGTCGTGTGCCAACTTCTAAATTTAACGTGAGATACAATATATAATAATAATAATAATAATAAATCGCCTTTTATTTTAACCATCCATTTTACAGTATACTATACAAACCATTTTACAACATATTTACAAATTTAATAATATAAATAAACTAACCAATTATTTGTTAGATAGACAGTGGGCGAAGTTTAGCCAAGGCTACTCTTACACTTAACCCACTGAGTACCCAAAGATGGTAGTATTTTCAAAAATTAACAAAAAATTTAAAAATGGCTCTAGCTAGTAATAATAGACACATAATATACAGTAATATTACCTACCCACTACAAAAAAATCATAAAATGAAAATGAAAAGAGAAAAAAAAGTATCAAAATAAAAACTTTGTACTTGCTATCACTGCAACAGAAGAAACCGTTTCAATTTCTTTTTAAAGGACACAATATTTAATGATTTCAAATTTACTGGTGTTTTGTTGTAATTAAAGACAGCATTATATGTAAAACTTCTCTGAAACAAAGCTGTCGAGTGTTGAGGCATAGTAAGTTTATATTTATGTCTAACATTAACTGAGTGTACATTTGAACGCTGTATGAGTTTATCCACAAGATTACCACATCTGAAAATTAAAAGTTTATGAACAAAAACATTAAGGTGCAGAATTCTCCTATTATTCATATCTAACCAGTTCAGTTCTTTAATCTTGTGTGAAATGTGATCAAATTTTCTGAGTCCAAATATAAATCTAGCACAAGAATTTTGTACTTTTTGTATTCTGTTTTTGTATATACTGTCAAGGCAAGGGCCGTAAATAAAGTCACAATAGTTATAGTGTGATAGAACAAGAGATTCTGATAAAGTTTTTTTTAAGTTGAAATTAATAAAAAATCTATTTGAATATAATACTTTTAGTGCTGAATAGGACCTCTGTAATAACTTATTTACATGAGATTTAAATCTAAAGTCGTCATCAATTATTAAGCCTAGATTTTTTGTGTCATTAACAATTGGTATCATGACTCCATTAATGCTAATATTCATACCATTCTTTATTTCGTTATAATTATTTTTGGAAGCAAATATCATGACTTTAGATTTGGAAGAGTTTAATTTTAGGTTATGTTGTTGGCTTAAGTACTATCTTCCACCAGAAAATCATCCCCCTAGCTAGGGGATTACACCTTCAAAAAAATGAATAACTAAATTCTCAATTTGGCCACTCTTAATTTTCTAGAGAACGAGGTCGTGTGCCAACTTCTAAATTTAACATGAGATACAATATATCAAGTACTATCTTCCACCAGAAAATCATCCCCCTAGCTAGGGGATTACACCTTCAAAAAAATAAATAACTAAATTCTCAATTTGGCCACTCTTAATTTTCTAGAGAACGAGGTCGTGTGCCAACTTCTAAATTTAACGTGAGATACAATATATCAAGTACTATCTTCCACCAGAAAATCATCCCCCTAGCTAGGGGATTACACCTTCAAAAAAATGAATAACTAAATTCTCAATTTGGCCACTCTTAATTTTCTAGAGAACGAGGTCGTGTGCCAACTTCTAAATTTAACGTGAGATACAATATATCAAGTACTATCTTCCACCAGAAAATCATCCCCCTAGCTAGGGGGAATTTAAAGGGCTGTAACTTCTTAGGGGTGCATTTTTGTATATAGGTAAATTGGGTTGAATCAACCTATTTTGGTCTCCTGTTGACGCTGTATCAATTTGGCCATACATTTTAGAATCACCCTGTATAATCACCTCCCAAAGTTAAAAATTTAAAGCGAAAGAGCAGCATTTTCCTGCAGTTTGTTTTTTTTTTGTTTACTAAATAAATATTTATTTAGTAAATTTTGATTTTAGTAAGAAGATAAGAGATTTTTGAAGAGAAACTATTTTCCAACAACTTTTTGCGTACAAAATATTTTATATAAAATGATAAAATGCATTAATTGGGCATTAAAAAAATGACAAGCCACTTTTATATACCATATAGACAATATTAAAGTATAATTTATCTATCTATCTATTCTATCTATCTATGCCTTGTAGTGTAACAAGTAAAAATCCAAGAACACCTGTGGAAGCGAGGATCGAGAGGGGTATATAATTATGTAGGCGGACATGCGTGTTTCGTAAGGTAGAGTGAAAAAGACTATGAATAATCAATAAGCATTTTTTGGCGCAACTCCGGTTAGCTGCGGTTTAGTTCGTGATTGGTGTATTTTTAAATAGGAATTTATTTCAACCAATCACAACTCAAACCACAGGTAACCAAACCAGGGGTGTGGGTCGCCAAAAACATCTTTATGGAATAAAAAGTGTGTGCGTGCCAGTGCGTGGTGGTGAAGGAACTATTTATTTTATTTTGTAGCAACGTGCGTGCCATATTAATTTAATTATTAACGAAAATGATTAAAAGAAAAGATAATATGTCATCTCAGCAACAATCTAAAAGGTTAAGCAGGTAAAGTTTAATAATTTTATATTTATTTATTTATATATTTATAGTTAATTAAAGAGGCCATGCATCCATCCCGCATTACGCAGGACAGTCCCGTTTTTCGAGGAACTGTCTTGTAGAATGAAAAGTGTCTCGCAAAAAGTCCCGCGTCGATTTATTCGCTTAATTATTTCCATGACAAAAACGCAGAACCGCGCCTTTCTGAAAATATTAAACGTACACGTGTTCATCCATATTAGCATTAGCATTCCTAGATTGACAAATTGTTAGTCCGACAGATGGCAGGTGTGAGTAATTTGACACTTGCAGCAGTTTTAAGACGCAGTGAATCACATAGGTAGGTACAGGGTGTATCACCACGACCTTACACTATCTGTATTTCCCGAGGTATTTCCAAGACTATTTATAGTATAGCTATGAAATTTTTTATACTTATAGGTTTTCTATGGTTCTCTATCCAACTACAATATTGTAATTTTTCTGCCACTTCCGTTTATACCGGGCGTAGCAATTAACCATCAACTTCGTTATTTTAAATACAATTATATAATTATATAGGCGGATATATATATGTTGTTTGCATTTTTAGATTCTGCACTAAATTCTAGTGCCATTTTTTTGGCATTATTTTTTAATGAAGAATTATGATATTAAATAAAATTTGGGGGTTGCAAAAGAAGAGTTTTGTCACATTTTTTAGACGTTGGTAAGTTTAGCGGTATTTTTTGACCACCCCGTATAATTATTTTTCTTTATATTTAATTAATATATAGCATTTTAGCAAAAGGCATATCTTTGCAATTTGACTATCTAGTTAAATTCCGTCTAATATTTATTATTCGTTTTTGAAAGGTCTGCAATATCTGTCAAAAAAATTAAAAATAAGTGAATATCGCCTAAACCGTAAAAGTTTTTGGTATAAGGTATGTTACACATAATGGCACTAGAATTTAGTGTAGAATCTAAAAATACTAAAATATATAGAGTGTTCTATTTAAAATAACAAAGTTGGTTGCTACTTCCGGTATAACAAATAAAAATATAATTTCTTTCCGCCCTAGAGTACGGAACAATGTACAGGGTTATCCAACGAAAAGGCCCACCCTTATATTTCCTTTATTTTTCGAGTTAGGAAATAATGTTTCAAATAAAAGTTGTAGGTAGTGAATCAAATGAACTCATTTAAAACCCCTGCAAAGAGTATACAGGGTGTTCCATAAAAGCGGGACAAACCTAACTTACATTTTTTTAAATGGAACACCCTAAGTATATTTTTTTACATTTTTCAAATCTGTGTTTTTTTGTGATTTCAAATATATACAGGCTGTCTATTTTACGAGGGCCACACCAATATCTCGCTTAATATCTATTGTTGAGGAATAAAGTTTTAGAAATAGTAATTCCATTTTTTGTGAGCTATATTTCAGTAAAAAGAAATTAGAAATCCATAGCCTACTTTGTGAGATATATTACAAAAACCTGAAAAGTAGGAAAACTACAAACGGTTATAGCTTCCTTATTTGAGGAGATACGAAAAAAGTTAAAGGGATGATAGTTGACGGCAAAGACAATAAGAATAATAATTTGTATCAAAAAATTCGAAAAACGCAGTTGGCTTTGACATACGCTCTTGTGCAAAAATTAGAAGAACAAATCTCAAAGTAGGCCATGACACCATTAATTCCGTTTATTTTTTCTCTTTCCAACAATATAAAAGATGTCACCAAAATTTTAACTGATAGTGCCAATATTTAATATTTTACGAAAACCACAATTCATATCGTTAAATCGTAAAAATCAGCTATGCCATGATAGTAAAAATTCACTTTATAATTATTATAATTCAGTAATTATTTATTACAATTTAATACAAACTAACAAATGTCTCATAAATAAAAATAAAAGTACAAAATGAATATCCAAAAAAACGAAAAATTATGTACAGGGTTTTCCACCGAAAATGATCACCCCGATAACTTTTTAATTTGTAATTTTAGAAAAAAAAAAATTCAAGTAAAAGTTGTAGGACATGTTATGGGCTTGAAAATCCTATTTTTAGAAAAACAATTGAACATCGTATTTACGGTCTACCGACACAAGTTATGTTTCTTTAAGTGGAACACCCTGTATTTTTTTATATTTTTGGATTCTATACGTTTTTCTGATTTTAACCATATAAATATGTTTGCTCCGGTAGTTATTAAAATATTAATTTTTTTGGAAAGCAAAACTAGCTTTCAGCATAGTTGCAGTTTGTTACAAGATGCCGAAGGGATAGCAAAATATTATTTAAAATAAACTACCGGAGCAAACATATGACATATTCATATGGTTGAAATCAGAAAAACGTATAGAATCCAAAAATATAAAAAAATACAGGGTATTCCATTTAAAAAAACATAACTTGTATCGGTAGACCGTAAATACGATGTTCAATTGTTTTTCTAAAAATAGATTTTTAAGCCCTTAACATGCCCTACAACTTTTACTTGAAACTTTTTTTTCTAAAATTACAAATTAAAAAGTTATCGAGGTGATCACTTTCGGTGGAAAACCCTGTAGGTACATAGTTTTTCGTTTTTTGGATATTCATTTTGTACTTTTATTTTTATTTTTGAGACATTTGTTAGTTTGTATTAAATTGTAATAAATAATTACTGAATTATAATAATTATAAAGTGAATTTTTACTATCATGGCATAGCTGATTTTTACGATTTAACGATATGAATTGTGGTTTTCGTAAAATATTAAATATTGGCACTATCAGTTAAAATTTTGGTGACATCTTTTATATCGTTGGAAAGAGAAAAAATAAACGGAATTAATGGTGTCATGGCCTACTTTGAGATTTGTTCTTCTAATTTTTGCACAAGAGCGCATGTCAAAGCCAACTGCGTTTTTCGAATTTTTTGATACAAATTATTATTCTTATTGTCTTTCCGTCAACTATCATCCCTTTAACTTTTTTCGTATCTCCTCAAATAAGGAAGCTATAACCGTTTGTAGTTTTCCTACTTTTCAGGTTTTTGTAATATATCTCACAAAGTAGGCTATGGATTTCTAATTTCTTTTTACTGAAATATAGCTCACAAAAAATTGAATTACTATTTCTAAAACTTTATTCCTCAACAATAGATATTAAGCGAGATATTTGGTGTGGCCCTCGTAAAATAGACAGCCTGTATATGTTGTATCTCATCTTTTACTGTTTTTTATTTATTGCAAATTTCTTGAACAAATTATTTATACCACCAGCATCTGCATGCGTATCAATCAGGTTAGCCATGGATGAAAAGTTTGCTTTTTGAATTTATTCAATTATTAGCTGTGGCATAAGTGTCAAATTAATTGTTTTTCATCCATGGCTAACCTGATTGATACGTATGCATATGCTGGTGGTATAAATAATATTGTTCACGAAATTTGCAATAAATAAAAAAACAGTAAAAGATAAGATACAACATATATATTATTTATTGAAATCACAAAAAAACACAGATTTGAAAAATGTAAAAAAATATAGGGTGTTCCATTTAAAAAAATGTAAGTTAGGTTTGTCCCGCTTTTATGGAACACCCTGTATATTCCTTGCAGGGGTTTTAAATGAATTCATTTGATTCACTACAACTTTTATTTGAAACATTTTTTCCTAACTCAAAAAATAAAGAATATATAAGGGTGGGCCTTTTCGTTGTATAACCCTGTTGTACTTTTCCGTACCAGTGAAAAATTTATTTGCGACTTAAATACATGTTAAGAAAACGTTTTTTTAACTAGGTATGGAAATATTTCACGGCCCCCAGTACCATTATTAAATTCGAGAAAAGACACATTAATATTTCAAGAACTGGAATTGGATCATTACCTTGGCCGAGTGTATCCTGGAATGCCTGGACCTCGATGCGGTTTAACCCCAATAATACGAATGTTTGGAGTTACTAAGTCTGGCAATAGCATTTGTTGCCATGTACATGGCTTTTCACCATTCTTTTATGTCACCTTACCCGATTCATTTACTGATTTGACATCGTTCAAGGTAAGCGTGATTTAAATATTTTTAAGTATTCCCGCAAATGAAACAATTCATGTGTCACGTTGCCCATAATATTATTATCGCATATTCTTGAGTTTTTTAACGGCTAAGGAAGTTTTCTCTACCATTTGTGTCGTTATTAATTTAGTGTTTAATATACAGGGTCTTTCAACGAAAACTTGACCCGTCTATATAATTACAAAACCGAAAAAAGAATTAGATTCGCCAAGACTCGTCGATTATTTGTCTTTAGGGGAGCATTTTTGACAGTCAAGGCAACTCTATATGTTCATCCTCCCAACCCCTAGCAACCCCAACTGTATAATTTCAAATGGAACTACCCTACCTACTTCTAACACATCATTTTAAAGCCGTTTCCATTGCGTATACACTGGTGTATACATTGGAATCGGTTGAGATTTTTATTATAAAAAGCTTATTACCTATTGGTGGGCATTTTTGTAGAAATTAGAACGCGAATGTCGGTTTGTCAACTTTTCGTTTTTAGCCAATAACTGTCAAATTTGTCAAATTGTTGTTGAAAGATCTTTTAATATTAATCGTGATTTAAATCGTGCCCTGCCTGCTGTGAAATATTGCTCCCTTAATTAATTACCAATGTCATTATTATTTTGAACCCCTACGATGTATAAATTTACTCAAAATACATTTTATTTCACATTTCAACCACATATATCAGATTACCTTTTTTCATCTTAAAATGTTTTTTGTTCTTTTCAGAATGAATTAAACAATCAAATCCTCTCGGATAGAGGAATGGTCAATAGAAGGAAATTGCCAGAGGCAGTACTAATGGTCGAATTTACAACAGAAGATGCCTTGTTAGAGTATACGGGCGATCACAGGAATTATGCAAAAATTACATTATCCTTGCCCGAATTTGTACCTGTAGCAATACGACTGTTGTCTAGTATAAATATTACAGCTCTGCAGAATCATAATTTTTTTTATAATGAAGCAAATGTAGACTTTGAAATGAGGTAGGGTATATTATTACCTCTCTTTCATAATCAAGTTTTATTTTGTGTATTCTGTACAATTTTTAGGTTCATGGTGGATAAAAATATTTTAGGTTGTTGTTGGATAGAGCTGCCAGCCGATAAATGGTTTTTGCGGTCAAGAGAACTATATTCACCAGGAGTCACCAGTAGATGTCAAATAGAAGTTGATGTTTCTTGCGACAAGTTTATTGCACATGCTCCCAAGAATGAGTGGGCTACTGTTGCTAACTTTAGAATACAAAGTTTTAATATTCAGTGTGCAGAGCGAAAAGGTAGGGTTTTATTTCATACTTAATATTTTTAGTCAGTCAAATTTAATTTCAATGTGAATAATGTAAATATACGAGCGATAAAATAATATTTTGTGCTGAGATGTGTGTGTTTATTTTTTATAAAATTTTTAGAAGATTTTCCTGATCCTCACGTGGACCCCATTATTCAAATTGCGAATGTTGTTAAACATCATGGAGAAAAAAATGTTATTACACGAAATATATTTACTCTTCATACTTGCGCTCCTATAGACCATACAGCGGTAAGTAATATACTATGTATGTACAGGGTGGACTAAATTCGATGGCACTTGGGGATTTCTCTGAAAGTATGAGAGATAGGAAAAAACCGACAAAGGCGTCCTGGGCGATTTCCGAGACACAGACAATGGCGCAAACCGCAATCGTCTATCTATTTCGACTACCGAGCTACAGAGCGTTTTTGAAAAATTGGCATTTTTTGGTGAACTTCATATCTCAATTACCAAGTATCGAATCTAAAAACGAATAACACATTCTCAAAGCACTTTTTTGAGTAGAATCCATTGCTGATAAAAAGAAAATTATACATGCATCAGTTTTCGAGATATAAGACATATATATATATATAACTTGTGTTTTTTAAATGGAACACCCTGTAAGTTATTTCATTATTCGATAACAATTTAAATTGTATTTATCTCTAGAAAAAGTGTTAGTTTTGTTCTAATTCCCGTACTTTCAGAGAAACCCACAAATCCCATCGAATTTGGTCCACCGCTGTACACTGCCAACGTTATCCTGCTGGATACTGATAGAATAAATGTAGCGTTCTTCGTAAAGAGCATTCCAGTATTTATACTCATCTGGTATACTTTTTGATCTTATTTTAAAAAATACAATAGGTTTTTAGGTTTGAGACGGAAGAAGCAATGTTGGAAGCCTGGGCAGAATTTGTACAACAGGTGGACCCGGATATCTTTACTGGTTACAACATTAACAACGTTGACTTCCCGTACCTTATAGATAGAGCAAAACACTTGAAATTGGAACATTTCAACTTTTTGGGCAGAATGTTAGATGTTAGGTAAGAAATATTATTTGATAAGTATTAATTATTGTAAAATAACATATTACCGGTAGTATAATCCAAATTAGTTGAACGAAAAAATGAAGTGATTATTTTACCTAGCTGGAGGAATGGTAAAAATCAGATCAATTTTTAAAGTATGTCAACAGTATCAATTCAATTCCAGCATTTTCCTGATACCTACTCCTAATAACATAAGCGGATTCAGAAGGCTCCTCGCAGAGGGGGGGGAGGGGGCATAAAGGAACATAAACTAATAAATAAACTCTCATAAATAATTAACAAAAATATTTTCCAATTTAATAATTAAATAACAATAAAACTAATTTCTTAATTTTAAGACTCTTCAAGGAGCGGCCATGGCCCCCATGGCCCCGCTAGTGACTTCTAATTTAATATACGGAATGTTTCAGGTCAGAGGTACATACAATGATAATTCCAACAAAAATGGGGGATAGAACGTATAAAACAATTAATATTGAGGGTAGAGTTCCATATGATATGATGCTTGTAGCTAGACGTGATTTAAAATTGAGATCTTACACTTTGAACAGTGTCTGCCAAGAACTTTTGGGAGAACAAAACGAAGACTTGCACTATAGTATTATTTCTTTATTACAGGATGGTAATGATCAAACGCGCAGAAGGTGAGCACTTTCCTATTGTAAAAAAATATAATTTGCTAAATTTTTGTAAATTGTTTTCAGATTAGCTGTTTACTGTTTGAAAGATGCCGAACTAACATTAAGGTTATTCGACAGAAGTATTCCGAACTATGTTAAAATGGCCAGAGGGACGGGAGTCCAAATAAGCCATTTGCTGGTCAAACGAGAAGACTGTAGAGTGCTTTCAGAACTATTAAGACAATGTAAATGAGCATAAATAGCTCAACTCAACGACAATCATAATATATTTCAGTTACGTTCTTTTGTTTGTTAAGTTTTTATAGTTTTATTTAACGTTAGTGCATGCTTGCATGGTTACCGTTGATAAATATTTAAGTACATATAAGATGTTATACCTATATACAGGGTGATTCAGAATTATGGTGCAAAAAAGTAATCACAGATAGAGGTCTTAAAATAAAGAGACACGTGTATTTTCGTTTTGGTCAATTTCGATTTTTAAGGCCCGTACGGGCCCATAAATGGGACGATAGGAAAACAGTTATTTTGAGATATCTCGATAAGTACTTGATCGATTTCAATGAAATTTGGAGGGTAGTCTCTAAATAATCTTTCCAATAGAACCCTTAAAATATTTTTAGACCTGCCACAAGGGGGCGCTACATAGAGTCACTACATCGCAGTTTTTCGCTTCTATTTTTTTTATTCAATTATCTTTTATGTTTTTCTTTTTTTATTCTGATGCAGAATTCATTTTTACACCACAAATGTCCTCTTGTCTATTTTTCATATCATGCACCCATTTCTAGAAAAATGCGAAAAACTGTTTCAATGTTTCAAGAAACGTAAAACGCTCAGTCATTATAATGGTAAATAAGGGTAGGAAAATTTTTAATTAAATAACTCACAGCACAACAATCTAACTGGCAAATAAAAATAGTAAACGTCAAAATGTCATTGTTGATGTTTTAATTTGTTCAATTATTTCCATGGCAATTGTGATAATTTGTAGTTTCGCAGTATTGTTAGATCATTGAAACAGTTTTTCGCATTTTTCTTGCAATGGGTGCATGATATGAGAAATAGACAAGAGGACATTTTTTGTGTAAAAATGAAATCTGCATCAGAATGAAAAAAGAAAAACATAAAAGATAATTGTATAAAAGAAATAGAAGCGAAAAACTACGATGTAGTGACTCTATGTAGCGCCCCCTTGCGGCAGGTCTAAAAATATTTTAAAAGTTGTATTGGGAAGGTTATTTTGAGACTACCCTCCAAATTTCATTGAAATCGATCAAGTACTTATCGAGATATCTCAAAAAAACTGTTTTCCCAAAAAAATTGATCAAAACGAAAATACACGTGTCTCTTTATTTTAAGACCTCTATCTGTGATTACTTTCTTGCACCATAATTCTGAATCACCCTGTATATATATATTTTTTTTTTGTAAAAATATGCATTAACCATAATGAATATAGGCCTTGGGCATTTATCATGATAGTGTTATAAAGTTAAATGGATTTTATGAGGATTTCAGACGTTCAAAAAGTATATAAAATAGTTTTCTTTATACATCAGCTGCAGGCTGAAGATTTTTGTTAGGTTTTCGGGGTACTTATTTGCTATTAAATAATAATAAATAACATAATAATGAAATAATAGACCTTTATTTCCAATAGATTTACACCCAATTACAGGAAATGCATGGTAACATATGGTAGCCTATGTAATACAATTAAATGAAGTCGTATACCTAAACTTATCACACTAAATTACTAAAATAAACCGATATTAAAATTTAAGCAGAATATATTTTTTGGATGTCTCATAAAACATACCAGGAATTACAAACGTTCGATCCGTTTTTGATTTTCACTAATTTTACTTGCAATTCGTTTCCTAAATCTCTTACATGGTTTGTCTCGATGTTTTTAACTCTTGGTGACGGAATCCGCCAGAAGGTTCAAAAATTAACCCTACCTACAATTTTACTAAAATTATTACAGTGTGACACACTTAAGATGAAGACACCCCTGTATTTAATTTATTTTTAGAAGTAGTGATTTGAATTTCGGTACAGAAGTGGAACTTCAGGAGCTGCATTTCCTACATTACTCAAGTCAAATGTCAAGTGTAACCCCAGCCTACTGCGACCTCGTGAATAGGACACATTCTCATTATTTTGCTTCGCGTTGGAGATATTGAAAAAAGTTACAAAAAAAAGTTGTTCAGAATCTTATTTTAACCCTAGCTACCGAGTTTCGAGACAAAATTCGAATTTTGAAATTTTTTTTTATTTTCACAAAAGTTCGAACATGGAAATAATTAAAATTGTTAAAATTAAAAATAAAATCATGAAATAAAAATAAAATCATGGGTTACTAGTGAAAACTGACAAAAATTCGAATTTTGTCTCGAAACTCGGTGGCTAGGGTTAAAATAAGATTCTGAACAACTTTTTTTAGTAACTTTTTTCGATATCTCCAACGCGAAGCAAAATAATGAGAATGTGTCCTATTCACGAGGTCGCAGTAGGCTGGGGTTACACCTGACATTTGACTTGAGTAATATAAGAAATGCAGCTCCTGAGGTTCTACTTCTGTACCGAAATTCAAATCTCTACTTCTAAAAATAAATTAAATACAGGGGTGTCTTCATCTTAAGTGTGTCACACTATATATGCAGACAAAATTGTAGAGATATATGGCAAAAAAGTAACTCTTGCATGCGGAGTGTAAAATTCAACCGCTCAGCTACTGCCGCCTTTGCAAAATGTTTTCACCTAAATTATATAAGATTAGGCACATGCTAAGTTTGTACAGGGTGGACCAAATTCTATGGGATTTGGGGGTTTCTCTGAAAGTATGAGAGTTAGAAAAAAACTAATAGGTGGTCTGGGCTCGATTTTCGAGAAACAATGGTGCAAACCACGATCGTTCATCTATTTCGATTCTTAAAGCACTTTTTTGGGTAGAATCCATTGCTGATAAAAAGAAAATTATATACAGTGTGTCCCACTTTTCACCACTACACTCCAATATCTCGACCATTTGTTGATCGATTTAGATCAAATTTGGTATACTTCTTTTCTTTCAGATTGTGTTTAAAAAGTTATTAATAAAAAAATTTTTCAAACTTAAATACGCCTACTATGATCAAAAGAAATTGGCAAAAATTAGGAATTTATATTAGCGATTGAGATAGGGTGTTTGTTTTTACAGATTCTTGTTCAGCATGACCTAAAACGCCTGTATACCAAATTTCGTTAAAATAAGTTTTTAAAAAAAGTAATAAAAATCTAAGATTTCAATAATAAAAAATAATAAAAGTTGTTATTTGATATTTTCTAAAAAAAGTGTCCTAATGCTTAATTTGCGTCATTATATCACCCGACTACCAAGTTATGTAAATATCCGACAATAAATAACTGGAGTAGTAGGGTGATTATTATTGAAATCTTAGATTTTTATTAATTTTTTTTTGTGAAGGAATGAATATTTTTTAACGAAATTTGGTATACAGAGGTTTTAGGTCATGCTGAACAAGAATCTGTAAAAACAAAAGCCCTATCTCAATCGCTAATATAAATTCCTAATTTTTGACAATTTCTTTTGATCATAGTAGGCGTATTTAAGTTTGAAACATTTTTTTATTAATAACTTTTTAAACACAATCTGAAAGAAAAATTTGATGAAAATCGATCAACAAATGGACGAGTTATTGGGGTGTAGTGGTGAAAAGTGGGACACACTGTATGAATCAGATTTCGACTATAGGCATAACTTGTGTTTTTTAAAATGCAACACCCTCTATATTATTTCATTATTCGATCACAAATTTAAATTGTCTTTCCAACGATATATAATATCATCATATATTTATCTTTAGAAAAAGTGGTTAATTTTCAAAATATTAAATATATTTGTATGGAGGTCATTGAAAACTATCGACAAACATCTATGTAAAATGAATTTGCTAAAAATAGCAAAAACTAAAAACCAGAATAAATGTTCGAAATGTCTTCCATTGACATCTACACGCATATTTATATATTAATTGGGAAGGCCATGGAAAAAAAGAAACAAATCGAAACAATCGTAAATGTCAAAAACTAATGAACGAGTTAATTGATTGTGAGTTTAAACGATTTTTTTAGATAATATCCAGAAAAGAGGCAGCCAGACATAAAAATGATCAGAGTATATATACTTACAACAACATTTAAAAGAGTAGATCATTTGTAAAACCTCAAACAAAAATTTATAATAAAGCAGGTAGAAATTGTTATTTTAGAAACTTCAAGAAAAAATCCTAAATATATCATCATACATGAACACTTAGGAATCCCAAAAACGTTGCTTAAAAAAAATTAATTCAAACAATAGGATTACCACTGATCATGCCCAAACGACTTTCTCAATAAATTGAACCATTTTGAACAGTGCTCATGATCATCTCACAAATTAAGTTTCGACATTTACGATTGTTTCGATTTTCTTTTTTTTCCCATGGCCTTCTCAATAACATTTATTTAGTCTAGTTTAGTTTTTTCCTATTTTAGACAAATTTATTTTATATTATAAATTTTGTGTTAGTTTTCCATGCATGGCCACCTCACTAATACATTTAATTTCTTTCCAGATTATTGATCGGCATAAAAATGTTAAATTTTGCTCTAATTTAACCGACTTCATATCCCGTAAGATAAAAAAAAAAAATCTGTAATATTCTAATTTGTATAAATTATTGACATTCGGATAATAAAAGTTACCTACTTCCAAAACCACATTTAATTCATTTTGCAACTCAACTTTCATAGCAACTCCAAAAATGTTACCTACGCTACCTACTTTATATAGGAGTTTTATTCAGGATGTTTTGAATTATTTTGCGTTAGCAAAGAGGGCTGTGGCGATGAAAACATAGAAACTGTTATTGTTTTGACTAATAAATAATAAGAAATACCTAATATACAGGGTGTCCCAGCCTCACGTCTGCCAAATGTCCTATAAGAGATATCGAAAAATTTCAAAAGCGAGATGATAGAGGACACAATGGTGCATAGTATAAAAATATTTTGAAATATACAGGGTGATCGATTTAGGCGTGATGTTTTATGTTTTTCTAAATGGAACACTAGGTATATTATTACATATTTGAATTCTCCTTTTAAAGACGACTCAATCGATATCCCACTTGATGGGTCTGCGATGGGTCGGTACCATGATATGGGTGAGTTTGTACCAAAAACGTGCCAACTTTGTGAGCTTTGTGAACATTGGTTAGTACGGAAGAGCTGAAGGGTCACACGAGCGATTTTATTTATCATATAATTTCTCGACTTTTATCTCAAGATCTTGACTCTTATCTCAAGAACTTGACTTTTATCTCAAGATCTTGACTTTTATCTAAAGATCTTGACTTTTATCTCAAGATCTTAACTTTTATCTCAAGATCTTGACTCTTATCTCAAGATCTTGACTTTTATCTCAAGATCTTGACTTTTATCTCAAGATCTTGAGTTTTGTCTCAAGATCTTGACTTTTATCTCAAGATCTTGACTTTTATCTCAAGATCTTGACTTTTATCTCAAGATCTTGACTTTTATCTCAAGATCTTGACATTTATCTCAAGATCTTGACTTTTATCTCAAGATCTTGACTTTTATCTCAAGATCTTGACTTTTATCTCAAGATCTTGACTTTTATCTCAAGATCTTGACTTTCATCTCAAGATCTTGACATTTATCTCAAGATCTTGACTTTTATCTCAAGATCTTGACTTGATTTATTTATCATTTTAATCGTACAAACAATATTACTCAAATAATTGTATGTGGTGGTGAGTAAAGAAGCTTTATCGTCTTCTGCTTCTTATGTCAACACCAAGTGGATCTAACCCAGACAGCACAGGTACATCCTCTGTACGTTTGATGGATATCCATATTGGACATGAAGGACATAGAGAGAATATCCTTATGAACAACATATGGACCACATGGGATATCTTATGGATATCCTTTCGTCATAACTTTAGATATCCATACATTGTCCATTCTAAAGCCTTACAGATATCCACTGCACATAAATTCCTTTATCAGGGGAATAACACACATATCTAACCTGCCTCCGGCTTCTAACTCGCAATTAATAGACCTCATGTCATGCCTGATGCATTTGATAAAAAAAAACAAGAGCATGTGGGGGGATTTGAACCTTCTGCTTGCCAGCCGAGCTCGTTTGCGCTAGGCTATCACACCACTGACAAGTTGCGAGTAAAGCAAGAATAAGTTCATTGACAACTAACTTAAACTTTACAATCCGGCCTTCCACGCAAATATGGATAATTATTTATTACTGACTCGCTATACTGTATTGAATTCTTCATTCTATAAAAATGCACTTCGGTAGTTTTAACGACACAATCATTTTTTTCTACAATAATTTAACCTCATATGATGATATTTGAGGTGTTATTAATTGTCAATTAAATATCCGTAAAATGAAAATACTGACCATTTAATTTGTTGTCATTAAATATCCCTCTTTTACAAATATTTAGAAAATATCCAAGGACGACCAGAGCGGATAAAAAATGCATAATTAGGTATATCCATATTTTACAATATCGGATATCTCAAGACTTTCCAGAAATGGATATCCATAAACAGTTAAAGTATGGATATCCACTGGTTTTACTTTGACATATATCCTATGGATATTCAAATCTGGTCCTAGGTTCCATAAAATTAAACTAATTGAAGCTCGTATAAAGAAAAATAAAATTCCACCGGAACTTTACACTAAGACGCATTAAAAGATTTCATTTAGAGCTAAATAAACTAAAGTAAGGGAGGTCCCAGCAGGACCTCCAGTGGATATCCATTAAAAAATGTCCACTGGATATCCATTACATACACATGGATATCCGGGACAATAAATGGACCTAAAAAGTACATATTTTGGATATCCGGTGCTGTCTGGGAACTCTTTAAGAATTAATCGTACAGTTTTTTGTCTAACAACAAAACCATTTTGAATGCATTTTAAGTGCATCCACCGATAACCATGCAGTTGACTTGACGATTGTAATTGTTGGTCAATAAAATTGACAACATCTTCTAACTTCGAAAAGTTTTCAACATTTTAAGTTTTCGTTTCAAAGTAGCAAAACTTATAAATTTGGTGTTGGATTTGTAGAAATGCGATAATCTCATTGTAATGTAATCCCAGCAAAAAGTATGTTATTAAATCATTAACAATGTTAATCGTTCTTTTAAATGGACAATTTTAATTTATAAAATGGAAGATCGACAAGCTTCTTTACTCACCACCACATACAATTATTTGAGTAATATTGTTTGTACAGGGTGTTTCCTATAAAACTATACCCCCACTTATTTCGGTCAATCACCACCGATTTTAATTTTTCAAAAACCGGTCTAACATAGAATTTTCCGTAGATTGTGAATATGCTATTACTTTTTTTCCTACTTCGACCGTATACGAGGGGCAGAAAAAAAGTATGGTTTTTTTAAACCCTATATATTTTTACATATTTGGATTCGCCTCATCCTTCTGATTACAAGTATATATGACACTTATATATTTGCTATAAAAATGACGTAAATAATTGAATTTAAACTTAGGGCGTTTCCTTTTAAACTTAGGGCGTTTCCTTCAAAACTATACCCCCCCCCTTACTTCGGTCAATTATTTATGGATCAAAATTTTCAAAACCTACACATAGAATTTTTCGCAGATTTCATATATGCTATTACTTTATTTCTCCCTTCAACGGTATACGAAGGGTGGAAAAAAGTATGGTTTTTTTTATGAAATGCCCTGTACTTTTTTACATATATAAGTATTATATATTTTTATAATCAGAAAGGTAGGGCGGATCTAAATATGTAAAAAAAATACAGGGCATTCCATAAAAAAAACATACTTTTTTCCACCCTTCGTATACCATTGAAGGGAGAAAAAAAAGTAATAGCATATATGAAATCTACGAAAAATTCTATGTGTAGATTTTGAAAATTTTGAATCGTTGATAATTAACCGAAATAAGGGGGGTATAGTTTTGAAGGAAACACCCTAAGTTTAAATTCAATTATTTACGCCATTTTTATAGCAAATAATAATATGTAAGTGTCATATATATTTGTAATCAGAAGGACGAGGCGAATCCAATTATGTAAAAATATATAGGGTGTGCCATTTAAAAAAACCATACTTCTTTCTGCCCCTCGTATACGGTTGAAGTAGGAAAAAAAGTAATAGCATATTCAAAATCTACGGAAAATTCTGTGTTAGACGGGTTTTTGAAAAATTAAAATCGGTGGTATTGACCGAAATAAAGGGGGGTATAGTTTTATAGGAAATATACGGAAGAGCTGAAGGGTCACACGAGCGATTTTATTTATCATATAATTTCTCGACTTTTATCTCAAGATCTTGACTTTTATCTCAAGATCTTGACTTTTATCTCAAGATCTTGACTTTTATATCAAGATCTTGACTTTTATCTCAAGATCTTCACTTTTATCTCAAGATCTTGACATTTATCTCAAGATCTTGACTTTTATCTCAAGATCTTGACTTAGATTTATTTATCATTTTAATCGTACAAACAATATTACTCAAATAATTGTATGTGGTGGTGAGTAAAGAAGCTTTATCGTCTTCTGCTTCTTATGTCAACACCAAGTGGATCTAACCCAGACAGCACAGGTACATCCTCTGTACGTTTGATGGATATCCATATTGGACATGAAGGACATAGAGAGAATATCCTTATGAACAACATATGGACCACATGGGATATCTTATGGATATCCTTTTGTCATAACTTTAGATGTCCATATATTGTCCATTCTAAAGCCTTACAGATATCCACTGCACATAAATTCCTTTATCAGGGGAATAACACACATATCTAACCTGCCTCCGGCTTCTAACTCGCAATTAATAGACCTCATGTCATGCCTGATGCATTTGATAAAAAAAAAACAAGAGCATGTGGGGGGATTTGAACCTGGAACCTTCTGCTTGCCAGCCGAGCTCGTTTGCGCTAAGCTATCACACCACTGACAAGTTGCGAGTAAAGCAAGAATAAGTTCATTGAAAACTAACTTAAACTTTACAATCCGGCCTTCCACGCAAATATGGATAATTATTTATTACTGCCTCGCTATACTGTATTGAATTCTTCATTCTATAAAAATGCACTTCGGTAGTTTTAACGACACAATCATTTTTTTCTACAATAATTTAACCGCATATGATGATATTTGAGGTGTTATTAATTGTCAATTAAATATCCGTAAAATGAAAATACTGACCATTTAATTTGTTGTCATTATATATCCCTCTTTTACAAATATTTAGAAAATATCCAAGGACGACCAGAGCGGATAAAAAATGCATAATTAGGTATATCCATATTTTACAATATCGGATATCCCAAGACTTTCCAGAAATGGATATCCATAAACAGTTAAAGTATGGATATCCACTGGTTTTACTTTGACATATATCCTATGGATATTCAAATCTGGTCCGAGGTTCCATAAAATTAAACTAATTGAAGCTCGTATAAAGAAAAATAAAATTCCACCGGAACTTTACACTAAGACGCATTAAAAGATTTCATTTAGAGCTAAATAAACTAAAGTTAGGGAGGTCCCAGCAGGACCTCCAGTGGATATCCATTAAAAAATGTCCACTGGATATCCATTACATACACATGGATATCCGGGACAATAAATGGACCTAAAAAGTACATATTTTGGATATCCGGTGCTGTCTGGGAACTCTTTAAGAATTAATCGTACAGTTTTTTGTGTAACAACAAAACCATTTTGAATGCATTTTAAGTGCATCCACCGATAACCATGCAGTTGACTTGACGATTGTAATTGTTGGTCAATAAAATTGACAACATCTTCTAACTTCGAAAAGTTTTTTCTTCTTGTAAGATTCAACATTTTAAGTTTTCGTTTCAAAGTAGCAAAACTTATAAATTTGGTGTTGGATTTGTAGAAATGTGATAATCTCATTGTAATGTAATCCCAGCAAAAAATAGTATGTTATTAAATCATTAACAATGTTAATCGTTATTTTAAATGGACAATTTTAATTTATAAAATGGAAGATCGACAAGCTTCTTTACTCACCATCACATACAATTATTTGAGTAATATTGTTTGTACAGAGTGTTTCCTATAAAACTATACCCCCACTTATTTCGGTCAATCACCACCGATTTTAATTTTTCAAAAACCGGTCTAACATAGAATTTTCCGTAGATTGTGAATATGCTATTACTTTTTTTCCTACTTCGACCGTATACGAGGGGCAGAAAAAAAGTATGGTTTTTTTTAAATGGAACACCCTATATATTTTTACATATTTGGATTCGCCTCATCCTTCTGATTACAAGTATATATGACACTTATATATTTGCTATAAAAATGGCGTAAATAATTGAATTTAAACTTAGGGCGTTTCCTTCAAAACTATACCCCCCCCCCCTTACTTCGGTCAATTATTTACGGATCAAAATTTTCAAAACCTACACATAGAATTTTTCGCAGATTTCATATATGCTATTACTTTATTTCTCCCTTCAACGGTATACGAAGGGTGGAAAAAAGTATGGTTTTTTTTATGGAATGCCCTGTACTTTTTTACATATATAAGTATTATATATTTTTATAATCAGAAAGGTAGGGCGGATCTAAATATGTAAAAAAATACAGGGCATTCCATAAAAAAAACATACTTTTTTCCACCCTTCGTATACCATTGAAGGGAGAAAAAAAAGTAATAGCATATATGAAATCTACGAAAAATTCTATGTGTAGATTTTGAAAATTTTGTATCGTTGATAATTAACCGAAATAAGGGGGGTATAGTTTTGAAGGAAACGCCCTAAGTTTAAATTCAATTATTTACGCCATTTTTATAGCAAATAATAATATGTAAGTGTCATATATATTTGTAATCAGAAGGACGAGGCGAATCCAATTATGTAAAAATATATAGGGTGTGCCATTTAAAAAAACCATACTTCTTTCTGCCCCTCATATACGGTTGAAGTAGGAAAAAAAGTAATAGCATATTCAAAATCTACGGAAAATTCTGTGTTAGACGGGTTTTTGAAAAATTAAAATCGGTGGTAATTGACCGAAATAAAGGGGGGTATAGTTTTATAGGAAACACCCTGTACGATTAAAATGATAAATAAATCTAAGTCAAGATCTTGAGATAAAAGTCAAGATCTTGAGATAAAAGTCAAGATCTTGAGATAAAAGTTAAGATCTTGAGATAAAAGTCAAGATCTTGAGATAAAAGTCAAGATCTTGAGATAAAAGTCAAGATCTTGAGATAAAAGTCAAGATCTTGAGATAAAAGTCAAGATCTTGAGATAAAAGTCAAGATCTTGAGATAAAAGTCAAGATCTTGAGATAAAAGTCAAGATCTTGAGATAAAAGTCAAGATCTTGAGATAAAAGTCGAGAAATTATATGATAAATAAAATCGCTCGTGTGACCCTTCAGCTCTTCCGTAGGTTAGTGTAGCTATTGAAACATTGCAAATACACACATTTCAGAAAAAAAATTAAATTTATCAGGCGTTGACTATTTTATACTTAAGTACTTTTCTGTACTGAAGTACGTTTTTTTTCTCCGAATATAAGAATTATTTTCAAAATTTTCTTACTGAAAAGAGCCGATTTCAGCGAAAATTCACAAAACAATTGAAAATTTAGTGTAATTTTTTAATAAACCTCGAATTGTGCCACTTTGCCATCAAATATCTTGGCACTCATGAAAGATAGACCCTTGAACCTTAATATCAGTGGAAAGCTCTTTCAAAGGGCTTTCTTTTGGTGTCATAATATACAGGGTGTTCCATTTGAAAAAAATGGGAAAAAGTAGAATTGGCGTTTCCTGACTCACCCGGTATAAAATGACCGAATTCGTTAGATCTGATAACAGCAGCGTAAACTACAGGGTTTTTGACAATTTTTGGCACAAACTAGCTCTCAAACTACTTTTCCGCTACGCCACAGTGAGCTCACAAAGTTGGCACGTCTTTGATACAAACTCACCCATATCATGGTACCGAACCGACCCACCGCAGACCCATCAAGTGGCATATCAATTGAGTCGTCTTTAAAAGGAGAATTCAAATATGTAATAATATACCTAGTGTTCCATTTAAAAAACCATAATTTTATGACATCACGCCTAAATCGATCACCCTGTATATTTCAAAATATTTTTATACTATGCACCATTGTGTCCTCTATCATCTCGTTTTTGAAATTTTTCGATATCTCTTATAGGAGAGCCAGGACATTTGGCCGACGCGACGCTGGGACACCCTGTATAAATTAAGTTTAAACTCTAGTATGTACGATTTACCGCTACAATATTTTTGTTTTTGACTAATTAACTCGAAACATCCCAAATAAACTATCAGTATCGGTGGAATCAGAAAAAACCAAAATCTAACGTTACTGGATAAAAACATAAAATCATTTAAACATTTAAAAAAACTTAGGTTATGTCCATATCTGCAAAAATCGACATTCGTTTTTTTATTACTGCCAAATAAAAATTTAGCTGCAACTTATGTTTAAAACATTTTTTTCTAATTTAACTCACAAGTTCTGATTAAAATGTGTATACCTACCTAACCTATACCTACCAAACAAAATGACAACTACATTGAAAATAAAATATTGCATTTTCAATTATATCATGAATCCATAAAGTCCATTTTCGCAATTATTTTTAATTACCAAACGTGGAATATTTTCAGTATTAATTCAATCATCCAATCACTGTTTTATTTTTGATTTGGGACACGCGGTATATAAGTTTTACTTTATATAGGGCTTTTTGATTCATGTAGTACCAGTAACCACTGGTTACAATTGACAATTGACAATCGCTCGGATTTTATTGGATGTAAATAGCCTTCAGTTTGAATTTACCAATCAGAATTACTACCGGGTACCGGGTAGTAAGCGGTATAAGAACCGAAATGACCATATTATTATGTGTGTCATTATTGGTATTTGGCACAGAATATCTACGTATTTGGTATATGCCTTCACAAGTTTCTTGTTTTGTAGCAGTGCCATTTAATTCTATTAACGAAAATGCTTGCAAGAAACGATACGTCACCTCAGCAACCATCTAGGAGGACAAGGTAAAGTTTAATAATTTTATATTTGTCTCTAAATATATTAGAAGATTTGCAAAGTCGATATAGCTCGTTCACATCTTGGAGCAAATTTATTTGCTATTAAATTTGCTTCGGACTTTAATGGGAGAGAACTGTCAATGTCAATGTTCTGAGATCCGATGGACTGCAGGTAGGGCCTCATCTCTCTTCACTTTACACAAAATCCTAGGATTTTCCAAGGGTTTCTAGGGTGAACGGCGTTTAAGAATACATTTTAAGGAAACGTTTTTTAACTAGGTATGGAGACATTTCACGACCCCCAGTACCATTGTTAAATTCGAGGAGCGACACATTAGTATTTCAAGAGCTGGTGTTGGATTATGACATTGGTCAAGCGTACCCTGGAATGCCTGGACCTCGAAGCGGTCCAGTCCCAATTATACGAATGTTTGGAGTTACTAAGTCTGGCAATAGCGTTTGTTGCCACGTACATGGCTTTTCACCATACTTTTATGTGAGCTTACCCGATTCATTTAGTATGACTGATCTGGCACTGTTCAAGGTAAGCGTAAGCTTTAGTATTTTCGCAAATGAAATAAATGACTCTTACGAGAGAATCTCTTGGATACAAACAAATTTCAAAACTTGGTCACAGTTAACTTTGCCTGTTTCATCTCTGCGGGATCCCCACGTTCAAACAACAGGTGATCAGCAACTGAACCATTTAAGATATCACTGGTAAGAGATAGCTGTGTAGCTCGAGTATAGGCAACCAGATATGCAAGTTGCTGTATGTAGATTTACATATATCATTACTTTTATCGTAACACAGCTTTTGTTTATATTGTTGTTTATTTAAAAAACTGTCAAATTTGTATACATTTTTACCCAAAAATTCTTAACTTTGCATCGTTAATAATTCGTGGTTATTTATAATATTTACAGGTGAAACTTTTGTTTTGTTAAATCGAAGATTTAAATATAAAAAGTCTTTTAATCTTAATTGTGATTTAATTCATGCCGTCCCTGCTGTGAAAGTATTGCTCCCTCAATTAATTACCAATCTCATTATTATTTTGAACCCCTAGGATGTATAAATTTACTCAAAATACATCTTATTTCAACCACATATCAGATTACCTTTGTTCGTCTTAAAATATCTTTCGTTCTTTTCAGAATAAATTAAATGATGAAATCCTCGCAGATGTAGGTATGGTCAATGAAATGGAAGTGCCAGAGGCAGTGCTAATGGTCGAGGTAGTGCCAGGAGAGACCTTGTTAGAATATACAGGCGATAACAGGAATTATGCAAAAATTAAATTATCCTTGCCCAACTTTGTATCAGTAGCAAAACGACTGTTGCCTAGTATAAATATTACGGCTTTTCAGTCTCTGCAGAATCATACTTTTACTTATTGTAAAGCAAATATAGACTTTGAAATGAGGTAGGGTATACGGGGTGTCCCAGCGCCGCGTCGGCCAAATGTCCTGGCTCTCCTATAAGAGATATCGAAAAATTTCAAAAACGAGATGATAGAGGACACATTAGCTGTGTTTGGTGACCGAGTTGAGAACGTCCTGGACTAAAGTCAGCGAATTATATGAACTGAACTCGAATCGCTAGAACTTTAAAAAGTATTTTGTTCGGTGTACAAACATGTACACTCGAGATTTTTACATTTGATAATTGTTGTCAAAGTGATATTTATTTTAAAACTACAGTGGGAAGTTGTAACTTTTAGTTCGGGACGTTCTGGACTGGGTCACCAAACACACCTAATGGTGCATAGTATAAAAATATTTTGAAATATACAGGGTGATCGATTTAGGCGTGATGTCATAAACTTATGTTTCTTTAAATCGAACACTAGGTATATTATTACATATTTGAATTCTCCTTTTAAAGACGACTCGATCGATATGCCACTTGATAGGTCCGCGATGGGTCGGTACCATGATATGGGTGAGTTTGTACCAAAAACGTGCCAACTTTGTGAGCTCACTGTGGCGTAGCGGAAAAGTAGTTTGAGATCTAGTTTGTGCCAAAAATTGTCAAAAACCCTGTAGTTTACGCTGTCGTTATCAGATCTAACGAAATCGGTCATTTTATACCGGGTGAGGTAGGAAACGCCAAATCTACTTTTTCCCATTTTTTCAAATGGAACACCCTATATATTATGACACCAAAGGAGAGCCCTTTGAAAGAGCTTTCCACTGATATAAAGGTTCAAGGGTCTATCTGTCATGGGTGCCAAGATATGTGATGGCAAAGTGGCACAATTCGAGGTTTATTAAAAAATTACCCTCAATTTTCAATTGTTTTGTAAATTTTCGCTGAAATCGGATCTTTTCAATAAGAAAATTTTACAACAATAAAGTGAACTATTGACAAGACTGGTATTTTTATGACAGGTACCTACTTGATTTTTTTAAATTCATTTCAATAAATTGAAAGTTGGGAGCAATATGAATTTCTCTAAAATTTTTTATTTATTCTTTCGATGATAGTACGTGGAACAACAGCTTCCCAAACTTAACAACAATTTTATTATCTTTCATTGAATTGAAAATGAAAGTATTTTTTGGTCTTATTTTAGAAAAATGAAGAACACTACCTAAAAGCTGAAAAAAAATACCACGAAAAGGTACGTTTTATTGAGCACCTTCGTTGTAAAATAGTAAATCGTTTCGCGACAAAATTGCTTCGGGCTAGAACATACTTGCCATGACATGAATTTATACACACATTTCAGAAAAAAAAATTAAATTTATCAGGCGTTGACTATTTTATACTTAAGTACTTTTCTGTACTGAAGTAAGGTTTTTTTAGGTATAAGAATTATTTTCTAAATTCACAAAACAATTGAAAATTTAGTGTAATTTTTTAATAAACCTCGAATTGTGCCAATTTGCCATCTATCTGTCTTGGCACCCATGACAGATAGACCCTTGAACCTTCATATCAGTGGAAATCTTTTTCAAAGGGCTCTCCTTTGGTGTCATACTATACAGGGTGTTCCATTTGAAAAAAATGGGAAAAAGTAGATTTGGCGTTTCCTGACTCGCCCGGTATAAAATGACCGATTTCGTTAGATCTGATAACGGCAGCGTAAACTACAGGGTTTTTGACAATTTTTGGCACAAACTAGATCTCAAAATGCTTTTCCGCTACGCCACAGTGAGCTCACAAAGTTGGCACGTTTTTGATACAAACTCACCCATATCATGGTTCCCACCCATCGCAGACCCATCAAGTGGCATATCGATTGAGTCGTCTTTAAAAGGAGAATTCAAATATGTAATAATATACCTAGTGTTCCATTTAAAAAAACATAAGTTTATGACATCACACCTAAATCGATCACCCTGTATATTTCAAAATATTTTTATACTATGCACCATTGTGTCCTCTATCATCTCGTTTCTGAAATTTTTCGATATCTCTTATAGGAGAGCCAGGACATTTGGCCGACGCGAGGCTGGGACACGTTGTATATTACCTCTCTTTCATAATCAAGTTTTATTTTGTGTATTTTGTACAATTTTTAGGTTCATGGTGGATAAAAATATTTTAGGTTGTTGTTGGATAGAGTTGCCAGCCGATAAATGGTTTTTGAGGTCAGAAGAACCAAGTTCACCAGGAGTCACCAGTAGATGTCAAATAGAAGTTGATGTTTCTTGCGACAAGTTTATTGCACATGCTCCCGAGAATGAGTGGGCAACTATTGCTAATTTTCGAATACACAGTTTTGATATTGAGTGTATGGTGCGAAAAGGTAGGATTTTATTCTCATAATTTTTTTAATCAGTCAAATTTAATTTCAATGCGAATAATATAAATATTAGCGATAAAATAATATTTTGTGCTGAGATGTGCATTTATAATGTATCATAAAATTTTTAGATATTTTCCCTGAACCTGATATGGATTCCGTTATTCAGATTTCTAATATTGTTAAACAACATGGAGAAGAAAATGATGTTATTACACGGAATGTATTTACTCTTAATTCTTGCGCTCCTATAGACGATGCAGAAGTAAGTAATACCGGGTGGCCACGAATCAATATACGCCCCCAATTTTTTGGTTGTTTTTTAATTTAAAAATTTCGTTTTTGGTATACGTGAATAAGACAAAAGTGGGCTATTTTTAGACTAACAGGAACGAAAATATCACTTCTTTTTGAACCGGAAGTGACATCAACTTTTTTTTCTTAAATGGAATGACCATGCTTTTTTTGTGGTGTTTTATAAAACATGAAATTCTAACTGCAGCAGTTTTTTCCAATTTCAAAAATTCCAATAAATAAGTGATATACGAACAATTTTTTATTTTTTACAAAATGGCCGCGTCAGATGAATGCGATGTAAGAAAATTACTAAGTAGGCTATGGTAATTATTAGCAAGGTAGTAAGCTTGTCTGTAAAGAATAAAATAGTAATTTAAATTACTATTATGACTATTTTTAGGTTTTTCTCAAAAAACGGAATTTAATTTTCATTTTCATTTCCGTAGGGGTCCTATGGAAAATTTTTAAATGGGACCATACTATTTTTTTTTATTTATTCGCACATAATGATTCATAAGCTTTAATTTTTTCGCCAGTAATCATTTCTTAACGAGATCCTTTGTAATAATAAAAGTGTTTTTAAAAGGTTCATTAAAATTATTTCTTGTTTAATTTGTGCTTACCTTTTAAATACACCTTTATTATTACAAAGGATCTCGTTAAGAAATGATTGTTGGTGAAAAAATTAAAGCTTATGAATCATTATGTCCGAATAATAAAAAAAAATAGTTCGGTCCCATTTAAAAATTTTCCGTAGGACCCCTACGGAAATGAAAATTAAATTCCGTTTTTTGAGAAAAACCTAAAAATAGTCCTATCTATCAGTAATTTAAACTATTTTATTCTTTACAGACAAGTTTACTACCTTGCTAATAATTACCATAGCCTACTTAGTAATTTTCTTACATCGCATTCATCTGACGCGGCCGTTTTGTACAAAATAAAAAATCGTTCGTATCTCACTTATTTTTTGGAATTTTTGAAATTGGAAAAAACTGCTGCAGTTAAAATTTCATGTTGTAAAAAACACCACAAAAAAAAACACGCCATTCCATTTAAGAAAAAAAAATTGATGTCACTTCCGGTTCAACCCACAGAGGTCTGTTTTAGGATCTCTGTTATTTCGAGCAGATGAATGGGTGGTTGAATGCAATATTTTATTGGTTGCAGATAATATTAAATAGTATGAGAAAGTATTTTATTGATGATTGTTTTAAACTTCGACATAATGTGCCCACCAAAAAATGGTTTACAAATTTAGTAACAGTGTAGCATTCTTTGTAAATAGCACTCCAGATTTGTCCGATTTATACTCGCCTGGCATACTTTCGTTCTTATTTTAAAGAATACAATAGGTTTTTAGTTTTGAGACGGAAGAAGCAATGTTGGAAGCCTGGGCAGAATTTGTACAACACGTGGACCCTGATATCGTTACTGGTTACAACATTCGTAACTTTGACTTCCCTTACCTTATAAATAGAGCAAGACACTTGAACTTGGAACATTTCAACTTTTTGGGCAGATTGCTAACTGTTAGGTAAGACACAATATTTGAAGTATTAATTATTATAAAATATACCTGTAGTATAATCCAAATTAGTTGGATGAAAAAAATAATGTGATTACTTTTTAATTTTCCTGGAGGAACGGTAAAAATCAGATAAATTTTTAAAGTATGTCAACAGTATCAATTCAATTCCTAGCATTTTCCTGATACTCCTAATTTTATATATGGAATGTTTCAGGTCAGAGGTCAACAAACTGACCATTCAAACCAAAATGGGATATAAAACGTATAATACAATTAATATTGAGGGTAGAGTTCCATATGATATGATGCTTGTAACTAAACGTGATTTTGAATTGAGATCTTACACTTTGGACAGTGTCTGTAAAGAATTTTTGGGAGAACAAAAGGAGGACGTGCACTTTAATATTATTTCTAGTTTACAGAATGGTAACGATCAAACGCGCAGAAGGTGAGTACTATTGTAAAAAAATATAATTTGCTAAATTTTTTTCAAATATTTTCAGGTTAGCTGTGTACTGTTTGAAAGATGCCACGTTGGCGTTGAGGTTGTTCTATACAAGTTTTCATAAATATTTGGTGACGTCCAGGGTCACAGGCGTGCAAATAACGCATTTGCTTGTCAAAGGAGAGGACTTTAAACTCCTCTCACAACTATTAATGCAATGCAGATCTGCATAAATAGCTCAATTCAACAAAAATTTCTTGTCACTGGTGACTAGCAATGCGACTAATTGGAACTGAATTGGGCGATTCCCTCCGTCATCACCTAAATTTAAATATTTCAGTTACATTTTTTGTTTGTTAAGTTTTTATAGTTATATTTAAAGTGAATAAATATTCTCAGTAGATTTAGTGAGTGATTGCATGCTTTTGTTTGTATGACTGATGGTCGAGATGGTATAGTACCTGCCTCTCACCCAAAAGTCCCGGGTTCGAATCCCGGTCGTGGCAATGGAAAATACTGTGAGATGGATTTTTCCATTATACACGGATATTGGATGTGTGTCCCTTGTCTTTAAATGTGTAGCCCCCTCCCGCACAAGGCTTAGCCTTCTGGGATAAAGGGGGGTCGTAATTACATGTGGTGTATTTATTTATTTATTTATAAAGCACCCTTTGCAAAACTAAATAATGTTCAATTACGGTCGAAATCTAAAACTAAACTATCATGTGTCGTACATCACCGTAATCAAAAAAAAAGATATATTCAAATATGTGAAAATCCAATATGGCGCCCATAAGACAAAATAAAGTTGACTGTTGTTTCTTTGCCATCTTAGACATCATGATATGCAATGGCATATTCGGATTCCTCGGAAAAGCGCTTAAGAATGTCTTTGTTTAAATTATGTAGTTTTATTAGTTTTCAATTTAAGAATTAAAAGACTTTAGCTACTAAATACTAAACTAAATAAATAAAATAGCTAATTGCAGGGAAAGGGTTTATTAAGAAAATAGTTTATCGATACTACAGAATGTTATAAAAATAAGTAAAATTGTAATAAGTAATGTCGGTTGACAGCGATTCTGTTTGTCTCGACGAATCACAACTGCGTCAATGCGTCAAAACCAGTAGAACATTGCTATGTAATTCATTTGAATTCCTACAATAAGATAGGAGATTTACGTTTACTCAATATTTTTTTAGTTGAACTTACCTGATTGTCCTGTGTCCGGTATTTAAACATTTGCAGAGTTATAAGGACCGTTTTAGTCTACGTTTTCCTGGCATTGGTATGTGTTTTCTGATGCTGGGTATTATTGCTTATATTTCAAAATTACCGTGTATGGAATATCTGGAACAAATCAAAAGCGGGTTAAGTTATGTAGTGATAACGACTTAAATATAATTAAAGCTTGTTGTCTAAGATTTTGGTGTATTAAATTAATTATCAATAATTTAAATAAAAATTTAAACTTTCTGTGCTCGGTGCCGCCCCTGGCGCCCGAAAAAACGAATCTGCTGTTGTCGTTTGTTTTCCTTGGGCCTAAAAGAAACCCTATTAAAATACGAAATCTGCACGATAACATAAATGTAAAAATTAGAAAGGAGAAGGAATTGGCTGACGGTCCTTCAATCGCTTCCCAAGTGTGTCCCAGACGTGCTCGATTGCACTGAGTGTTAGAATTTATTTTTATGTGCACGTGTAGTGGACATTTGACACCAGAGGGCAGTACTACGAAGGTACCGAGACGCTGTTGTAGCGGTTGGGTGTGAACTAGCTTTTAGTATCCTATGTATGTCAGACACGCATGATGGTACTCTGTAGTTAACAAAATAAATCTATTGTCTACATTCACCAAGTTCAAGTTTTATTTACTAATTTCTATGCTACGTGTACAGTCCACAAATACTAACATAATTATGGTCAACTCGAGCTGGATCAACAGTGACTAAAACAACCTGCGTGAAATTAGCAGCCAAAATACCGGAAACAGTCGAATGATCATAGGCGTAGATAAGTGGGTAACACTTTTTTTAAATAAAGTAATATAATACAGGAAGACATCTGTAACCATAAATTTAGAAATTAATAACGGAATAAAAATTGACAGTTTTGTATAACTGATTTCTAAATAAAAGGGGTGGTTATTAATTGCCGTGTCAATGCTGGCAGCTAAATTTCTTCAGATAGCCAGTCTGGGTGCCATTCCCTAAATTTAATGCGAGATGTAAGATAAGGACTAACCATCCAGCTAAAAACCAAGGATTTTAAGTTAAAAAAAAAAATATTAACTGAATTTTAAATCTTTGCAGTGGTTATTTTCTAGAGAACCACGTCGTGTGCCAACTTCTAATTTTGACATAAGATACAATCTATCAAGAACTATCATCCAGCCAGAAAATCATCCCCCTAGCTAGGGGATTACACCTTCAAAAAAATGAATAACTGAATTCTCAATTTTGACCACTCTTAATTTTCTAGAGAACGAGGTCGTGTGCCAACTTCTAAATTTAACGTGAGATACAATATATCAACAGCTATCGTTCACCAGAAAATCATCCCCCTAGCTAGGGGATTACACCTTTCTGGTGGAAGATAGTACTTGATATATTGTATCTCACGTTAAATTTAGAAGTTGGCACACGACCTCGTTCTCTAGAAAATTAAGAGTGGCCAAATTGAGAATTTAGTTATTCATTTTTTTGAAGGTGTAATCCCCTAGCTAGGGGGATGATTTTCTGGTGGAAGATAGTTCTTGATATATTGTATCTCACGTTAAATTTAGAAGTTGGCACACGACCTCGTTCTCTAGAAAATTAAGAGTGGCCAAATTGAGAATTTAGTTATTCATTTTTTTGAAGGTGTAATCCCCTAGCTAGGGGGATGATTTTCCGGTGGAAGATAGTACTTGATATATTGTATCTCACGTTAAATTTAGAAGTTGGCACACGACCTCGTTCTCTAGAAAATTAAGAGTGGCCAAATTGAGAATTTATTTATTCATTTTTTTGAAGGTGTAATCCCCTAGCTAGGGGGATGATTTTCAGGTGGAAGATAGTACTTGATATATTGTATCTCACGTTAAATTTAGAAGTTGGCACACGACCTCGTTCTCTAGAAAATTAAGAGTGGCCAAATTGAGAATTTAGTTATTCATTTTTTTGAAGGTGTAATCCCCTAGCTAGGGGGATGATTTTCCGGTGGAAGATAGTACTTGATATATTGTATCTCACGTTAAATTTAGAAGTTGGCACACGACCTCGTTCTCTAGAAAATTAAGAGTGGCCAAATTGAGAATTTAGTTATTCATTTTTTTGAAGGTGTAATCCCCTAGCTAGGGGGATGATTTTCAGGTGGAAGATAGTACTTGATATATTGTATCTCACGTTAAATTTAGAAGTTGGCACACGACCTCGTTCTCTAGAAAATTAAGAGTGGCCAAATTGAGAATTTATTTATTCATTTTTTTGAAGGTGTAATCCCCTAGCTAGGGGGATGATTTTCTGGTGGAAGATAGTTCTTGATATATTGTATCTCACGTTAAATTTAGAAGTTGGCACACGACCTCGTTCTCTAGAAAATTAAGAGTGGCCAAATTGAGAATTTTGTTATTCATTTTTTTGAAGGTGTAATCCCCTAGCTAGGGGGATGATTTTCAGGTGGAAGATAGTACTTGATATATTGTATCTCACGTTAAATTTAGAAGTTGGCACACGACCTCGTTCTCTAGAAAATTAAGAGTGGCCAAATTGAGAATTTAGTTATTCATTTTTTTGAAGGTGTAATCCCCTAGCTAGGGGGATGATTTTCAGGTGGAAGATAGTACTTGATATATTGTATCTCACGTTAAATTTAGAAGTTGGCACACGACCTCGTTCTCTAGAAAATTAAGAGTGGCCAAATTGAGAATTTAGTTATTAATTTTTTTGAAGGTGTAATCCCCTAGCTAGGGGGATAATTTTCTGGTGGAAGATAGTACTTGATATATTGTATCTCACGTTAAATTTAGAAGTTGGCACACGACCTCGTTCTCTAGAAAATTAAGAGTGGCCAAATTGAGAATTTAGTTATTCATTTTTTTGAAGGTGTAATCCCCTAGCTAGGGGGATGATTTTCTGGTGGAAGATAGTACTTGATATATTGTATCTCACGTTAAATTTAGAAGTTGGCACACGACCTCGTTCTCTAGAAAATTAAGAGTGGCCAAATTGAGAATTTAGTTATTAATTTTTTTGAAGGTGTAATCCCCTAGCTAGGGGGATGATTTTCTGGTGGAAGATAGTACTTGATATATTGTATCTCACGTTAAATTTAGAAGTTGGCACACGACCTCGTTCTCTAGAAAATTAAGAGTGGCCAAATTGAGAATTTAGTTATTCATTTTTTTGAAGGTGTAATCCCCTAGCTAGGGGGATGATTTTCTGGTGGAAGATAGTACTTGATATATTGTATCTCACGTTAAATTTAGAAGTTGGCACACGACCTCGTTCTCTAAAAAATTAAGAGTGGCCAAATTGAGAATTTAGTTATTCATTTTTTTGAAGGTGTAATCCCCTAGCTAGGGGGATGATTTTCTGGTGGAAGATAGTTCTTGATATATTGTATCTCACGTTAAATTTAGAGAAGTTAGCAAACGACCTCGTTCCCTAGAAAATTAAGAGTGGCCAAATTGAGAATTTAGTTATTCATTTTTTTGAAGGTGTAATCCCCTAGCTAGGGGGATGATTTTCTGGTGGAAGATAGTACTTGATATATTGTATCTCACGTTAAATTTAGAAGTTGGCACACGACCTCGTTCTCTAGAAAATTAAGAGTGGCCAAATTGAGAATTTAGTTATTGATTTTTTTTAAGGTGTAATCCCCTAGCTAGGGGGATGATTTTCTGGTGGAAGATAGTACTTGATATATTGTATCTCACGTTAAATTTAGAGAAGTTAGCAAACGACCTCGTTCCCTAGAAAATTAAGAGTGGCCAAATTGAGAATTTAGTTATTCATTTTTTTGAAGGTGTAATCCCCTAGCTAGGGGGATGATTTTCTGGTGGAAGATAGTACTTGATATATTGTATCTCACGTTAAATTTAGAAGTTGGCACACGACCTCGTTCTCTAGAAAATTAAGAGTGGCCAAATTGAGAATTTAGTTATTCATTTTTTTGAAGGTGTAATCCCCTAGCTAGGGGGATGATTTTCTGGTGGAAGATAGTTCTTGATATATTGTATCTCACGTTAAATTTAGAGAAGTTAGCAAACGACCTCGTTCCCTAGAAAATTAAGAGTGGCCAAATTGAGAATTTAGTTATTCATTTTTTTGAAGGTGTAATCCCCTAGCTAGGGGGATGATTTTCTGGTGGAAGATAGTACTTGATATATTGTATCTCACGTTAAATTTAGAAGTTGGCACACGACCTCGTTCTCTAGAAAATTAAGAGTGGCCAAATTGAGAATTTAGTTATTGATTTTTTTTAAGGTGTAATCCCCTAGCTAGGGGGATGATTTTCTGGTGGAAGATAGTACTTGATATATTGTATCTCACGTTAAATTTAGAGAAGTTAGCAAACGACCTCGTTCCCTAGAAAATTAAGAGTGGCCAAATTGAGAATTTAGTTATTCATTTTTTTGAAGGTGTAATCCCCTAGCTAGGGGGATGATTTTCTGGTGGAAGATAGTACTTGATATATTGTATCTCACGTTAAATTTAGAAGTTGGCACACGACCTCGTTCTCTAGAAAATTAAGAGTGGCCAAATTGAGAATTTAGTTATTGATTTTTTTTAAGGTGTAATCCCCTAGCTAGGGGGATGATTTTCTGGTGGAAGATAGTACTTGATATATTGTATCTCACGTTAAATTTAGAGAAGTTAGCAAACGACCTCGTTCCCTAGAAAATTAAGAGTGGCCAAATTGAGAATTTAGTTATTCATTTTTTTGAAGGTGTAATCCCCTAGCTAGGGGGATGATTTTCTGGTGGAAGATAGTACTTGATATATTGTATCTCACGTTAAATTTAGAAGTTGGCACACGACCTCGTTCCCTAGAAAATTAAGAGTGGCCAAATTGAGAATTTAGTTATTCATTTTTTTGAAGGTGTAATCCCCTAGCTAGGGGGATGATTTTCTGGTGGAAGATAGTACTTGATATATTGTATCTCACGTTAAATTTAGAAGTTGGCACACGACCTCGTTCTCTAGAAAATTAAGAGTGGCCAAATTGAGAATTTAGTTATTCATTTTTTTGAAGGTGTAATCCCCTAGCTAGGGGGATGATTTTCTGGTGGAAGATAGTACTTGATATATTGTATCTCACGTTAAATTTAGAAGTTAGCAAACGACCTCGTTCCCTAGAAAATTAAGAGTGGCCAAATTGAGAATTTAGTTATTCATTTTTTTGAAGGTGTAATCCCCTAGCTAGGGGGATGATTTTCTGGTGGAAGATAGTACTTGATATATTGTATCTCACGTTAAATTTAGAAGTTGGCACACGACCTCGTTCTCTAGAAAATTAAGAGTGGCCAAATTGAGAATTTAGTTATTGATTTTTTTTAAGGTGTAATCCCCTAGCTAGGGGGATGATTTTCTGGTGGAAGATAGTACTTGATATATTGTATCTCACGTTAAATTTAGAGAAGTTAGCAAACGACCTCGTTCCCTAGAAAATTAAGAGTGGCCAAATTGAGAATTTAGTTATTCATTTTTTTGAAGGTGTAATCCCCTAGCTAGGGGGATGATTTTCTGGTGGAAGATAGTACTTGATATATTGTATCTCACGTTAAATTTAGAAGTTGGCACACGACCTCGTTCTCTAGAAAATTAAGAGTGGCCAAATTGAGAATTTAGTTATTCATTTTTTTGAAGGTGTAATCCCCTAGCTAGGGGGATGATTTTCTGGTGGAAGATAGTTCTTGATATATTGTATCTCACGTTAAATTTAGAGAAGTTAGCAAACGACCTCGTTCCCTAGAAAATTAAGAGTGGCCAAATTGAGAATTTAGTTATTCATTTTTTTGAAGGTGTAATCCCCTAGCTAGGGGGATGATTTTCTGGTGGAAGATAGTACTTGATATATTGTATCTCACGTTAAATTTAGAAGTTGGCACACGACCTCGTTCTCTAGAAAATTAAGAGTGGCCAAATTGAGAATTTAGTTATTGATTTTTTTTAAGGTGTAATCCCCTAGCTAGGGGGATGATTTTCTGGTGGAAGATAGTACTTGATATATTGTATCTCACGTTAAATTTAGAGAAGTTAGCAAACGACCTCGTTCCCTAGAAAATTAAGAGTGGCCAAATTGAGAATTTAGTTATTCATTTTTTTGAAGGTGTAATCCCCTAGCTAGGGGGATGATTTTCTGGTGGAAGATAGTACTTGATATATTGTATCTCACGTTAAATTTAGAAGTTGGCACACGACCTCGTTCTCTAGAAAATTAAGAGTGGCCAAATTGAGAATTTAGTTATTGATTTTTTTTAAGGTGTAATCCCCTAGCTAGGGGGATGATTTTCTGGTGGAAGATAGTACTTGATATATTGTATCTCACGTTAAATTTAGAGAAGTTAGCAAACGACCTCGTTCCCTAGAAAATTAAGAGTGGCCAAATTGAGAATTTAGTTATTCATTTTTTTGAAGGTGTAATCCCCTAGCTAGGGGGATGATTTTCTGGTGGAAGATAGTACTTGATATATTGTATCTCACGTTAAATTTAGAAGTTGGCACACGACCTCGTTCCCTAGAAAATTAAGAGTGGCCAAATTGAGAATTTAGTTATTCATTTTTTTGAAGGTGTAATCCCCTAGCTAGGGGGATGATTTTCTGGTGGAAGATAGTACTTGATATATTGTATCTCACGTTAAATTTAGAAGTTGGCACACGACCTCGTTCTCTAGAAAATTAAGAGTGGCCAAATTGAGAATTTAGTTATTGATTTTTTTTAAGGTGTAATCCCCTAGCTAGGGGGATGATTTTCTGGTGGAAGATAGTACTTGATATATTGTATCTCACGTTAAATTTAGAAGTTGGCACACGACCTCGTTCTCTAGAAAATTAAGAGTGGCCAAATTGAGAATTTAGTTATTCATTTTTTTGAAGGTGTAATCCCCTAGCTAGGGGGATGATTTTCTGGTGGAAGATAGTTCTTGATATATTGTATCTCACGTTAAATTTAGAGAAGTTAGCAAACGACCTCGTTCCCTAGAAAATTAAGAGTGGCCAAATTGAGAATTTAGTTATTCATTTTTTTGAAGGTGTAATCCCCTAGCTAGGGGGATGATTTTCTGGTGGAAGATAGTACTTGATATATTGTATCTCACGTTAAATTTAGAGAAGTTAGCAAACGACCTCGTTCCCTAGAAAATTAAGAGTGGCCAAATTGAGAATTTAGTTATTCATTTTTTTTAAGGTGTAATCCCCTAGCTAGGGGGATGATTTTCTGGTGGAAGATAGTACTTGATATATTGTATCTCACGTTAAATTTAGAAGTTGGCACACGACCTCGTTCTCTAGAAAATTAAGAGTGGCCAAATTGAGAATTTAGTTATTCATTTTTTTGAAGGTGTAATCCCCTAGCTAGGGGGATGATTTTCTGGTGGAAGATAGTTCTTGATATATTGTATCTCACGTTAAATTTAGAGAAGTTAGCAAACGACCTCGTTCCCTAGAAAATTAAGAGTGGCCAAATTGAGAATTTAGTTATTCATTTTTTTGAAGGTGTAATCCCCTAGCTAGGGGGATGATTTTCTGGTGGAAGATAGTACTTGATATATTGTATCTCACGTTAAATTTAGAGAAGTTAGCAAACGACCTCGTTCCCTAGAAAATTAAGAGTGGCCAAATTGAGAATTTAGTTATTCATTTTTTTGAAGGTGTAATCCCCTAGCTAGGGGGATGATTTTCCGGTGGAAGATAGTACTTGATATATTGTATCTCACGTTAAATTTAGAAGTTGGCACACGACCTCGTTCTCTAGAAAATTAAGAGTGGCCAAATTGAGAATTTATTTATTCATTTTTTTGAAGGTGTAATCCCCTAGCTAGGGGGATGATTTTCAGGTGGAAGATAGTACTTGATATATTGTATCTCACGTTAAATTTAGAAGTTGGCACACGACCTCGTTCTCTAGAAAATTAAGAGTGGCCAAATTGAGAATTTAGTTATTCATTTTTTTGAAGGTGTAATCCCCTAGCTAGGGGGATGATTTTCCGGTGGAAGATAGTACTTGATATATTGTATCTCACGTTAAATTTAGAAGTTGGCACACGACCTCGTTCTCTAGAAAATTAAGAGTGGCCAAATTGAGAATTTAGTTATTCATTTTTTTGAAGGTGTAATCCCCTAGCTAGGGGGATGATTTTCAGGTGGAAGATAGTACTTGATATATTGTATCTCACGTTAAATTTAGAAGTTGGCACACGACCTCGTTCTCTAGAAAATTAAGAGTGGCCAAATTGAGAATTTAGTTATTCATTTTTTTGAAGGTGTAATCCCCTAGCTAGGGGGATGATTTTCCGGTGGAAGATAGTACTTGATTTATTGTATCTCACGTTAAATTTAGAAGTTGGCACACGACCTCGTTCTCTAGAAAATTAAGAGTGGCCAAATTGAGAATTTTGTTATTCATTTTTTTGAAGGTGTAATCCCCTAGCTAGGGGGATGATTTTCAGGTGGAAGATAGTACTTGATATATTGTATCTCACGTTAAATTTAGAAGTTGGCACACGACCTCGTTCTCTAGAAAATTAAGAGTGGCCAAATTGAGAATTTAGTTATTCATTTTTTTGAAGGTGTAATCCCCTAGCTAGGGGGATGATTTTCAGGTGGAAGATAGTACTTGATATATTGTATCTCACGTTAAATTTAGAAGTTGGCACACGACCTCGTTCTCTAGAAAATTAAGAGTGGCCAAATTGAGAATTTAGTTATTAATTTTTTTGAAGGTGTAATCCCCTAGCTAGGGGGCTAATTTTCTGGTGGAAGATAGTACTTGATATATTGTATCTCACGTTAAATTTAGAAGTTGGCACACGACCTCGTTCTCTAGAAAATTAAGAGTGGCCAAATTGAGAATTTAGTTATTCATTTTTTTGAAGGTGTAATCCCCTAGCTAGGGGGATGATTTTCTGGTGGAAGATAGTACTTGATATATTGTATCTCACGTTAAATTTAGAAGTTGGCACACGACCTCGTTCTCTAGAAAATTAAGAGTGGCCAAATTGAGAATTTAGTTATTAATTTTTTTGAAGGTGTAATCCCCTAGCTAGGGGGATGATTTTCTGGTGGAAGATAGTACTTGATATATTGTATCTCACGTTAAATTTAGAAGTTGGCACACGACCTCGTTCTCTAGAAAATTAAGAGTGGCCAAATTGAGAATTTAGTTATTCATTTTTTTGAAGGTGTAATCCCCTAGCTAGGGGGATGATTTTCTGGTGGAAGATAGTACTTGATATATTGTATCTCACGTTAAATTTAGAAGTTGGCACACGACCTCGTTCTCTAAAAAATTAAGAGTGGCCAAATTGAGAATTTAGTTATTCATTTTTTTGAAGGTGTAATCCCCTAGCTAGGGGGATGATTTTCTGGTGGAAGATAGTTCTTGATATATTGTATCTCACGTTAAATTTAGAGAAGTTAGCAAACGACCTCGTTCCCTAGAAAATTAAGAGTGGCCAAATTGAGAATTTAGTTATTCATTTTTTTGAAGGTGTAATCCCCTAGCTAGGGGGATGATTTTCTGGTGGAAGATAGTACTTGATATATTGTATCTCACGTTAAATTTAGAAGTTGGCACACGACCTCGTTCTCTAGAAAATTAAGAGTGGCCAAATTGAGAATTTAGTTATTGATTTTTTTTAAGGTGTAATCCCCTAGCTAGGGGGATGATTTTCTGGTGGAAGATAGTACTTGATATATTGTATCTCACGTTAAATTTAGAGAAGTTAGCAAACGACCTCGTTCCCTAGAAAATTAAGAGTGGCCAAATTGAGAATTTAGTTATTCATTTTTTTGAAGGTGTAATCCCCTAGCTAGGGGGATGATTTTCTGGTGGAAGATAGTACTTGATATATTGTATCTCACGTTAAATTTAGAAGTTGGCACACGACCTCGTTCTCTAGAAAATTAAGAGTGGCCAAATTGAGAATTTAGTTATTCATTTTTTTGAAGGTGTAATCCCCTAGCTAGGGGGATGATTTTCTGGTGGAAGATAGTACTTGATATATTGTATCTCACGTTAAATTTAGAGAAGTTAGCAAACGACCTCGTTCCCTAGAAAATTAAGAGTGGCCAAATTGAGAATTTAGTTATTCATTTTTTTTAAGGTGTAATCCCCTAGCTAGGGGGATGATTTTCTGGTGGAAGATAGTACTTGATATATTGTATCTCACGTTAAATTTAGAAGTTGGCACACGACCTCGTTCTCTAGAAAATTAAGAGTGGCCAAATTGAGAATTTAGTTATTCATTTTTTTGAAGGTGTAATCCCCTAGCTAGGGGGATGATTTTCTGGTGGAAGATAGTTCTTGATATATTGTATCTCACGTTAAATTTAGAGAAGTTAGCAAACGACCTCGTTCCCTAGAAAATTAAGAGTGGCCAAATTGAGAATTTAGTTATTCATTTTTTTGAAGGTGTAATCCCCTAGCTAGGGGGATGATTTTCTGGTGGAAGATAGTACTTGATATATTGTATCTCACGTTAAATTTAGAGAAGTTAGCAAACGACCTCGTTCCCTAGAAAATTAAGAGTGGCCAAATTGAGAATTTAGTTATTCATTTTTTTGAAGGTGTAATCCCCTAGCTAGGGGGATGATTTTCCGGTGGAAGATAGTACTTGATATATTGTATCTCACGTTAAATTTAGAAGTTGGCACACGACCTCGTTCTCTAGAAAATTAAGAGTGGCCAAATTGAGAATTTATTTATTCATTTTTTTGAAGGTGTAATCCCCTAGCTAGGGGGATGATTTTCAGGTGGAAGATAGTACTTGATATATTGTATCTCACGTTAAATTTAGAAGTTGGCACACGACCTCGTTCTCTAGAAAATTAAGAGTGGCCAAATTGAGAATTTAGTTATTCATTTTTTTGAAGGTGTAATCCCCTAGCTAGGGGGATGATTTTCCGGTGGAAGATAGTACTTGATATATTGTATCTCACGTTAAATTTAGAAGTTGGCACACGACCTCGTTCTCTAGAAAATTAAGAGTGGCCAAATTGAGAATTTAGTTATTCATTTTTTTGAAGGTGTAATCCCCTAGCTAGGGGGATGATTTTCAGGTGGAAGATAGTACTTGATATATTGTATCTCACGTTAAATTTAGAAGTTGGCACACGACCTCGTTCTCTAGAAAATTAAGAGTGGCCAAATTGAGAATTTAGTTATTCATTTTTTTGAAGGTGTAATCCCCTAGCTAGGGGGATGATTTTCCGGTGGAAGATAGTACTTGATATATTGTATCTCACGTTAAATTTAGAAGTTGGCACACGACCTCGTTCTCTAGAAAATTAAGAGTGGCCAAATTGAGAATTTTGTTATTCATTTTTTTGAAGGTGTAATCCCCTAGCTAGGGGGATGATTTTCAGGTGGAAGATAGTACTTGATATATTGTATCTCACGTTAAATTTAGAAGTTGGCACACGACCTCGTTCTCTAGAAAATTAAGAGTGGCCAAATTGAGAATTTAGTTATTCATTTTTTTGAAGGTGTAATCCCCTAGCTAGGGGGATGATTTTCAGGTGGAAGATAGTACTTGATATATTGTATCTCACGTTAAATTTAGAAGTTGGCACACGACCTCGTTCTCTAGAAAATTAAGAGTGGCCAAATTGAGAATTTAGTTATTAATTTTTTTGAAGGTGTAATCCCCTAGCTAGGGGGATAATTTTCTGGTGGAAGATAGTACTTGATATATTGTATCTCACGTTAAATTTAGAAGTTGGCACACGACCTCGTTCTCTAGAAAATTAAGAGTGGCCAAATTGAGAATTTAGTTATTCATTTTTTTGAAGGTGTAATCCCCTAGCTAGGGGGATGATTTTCTGGTGGAAGATAGTACTTGATATATTGTATCTCACGTTAAATTTAGAAGTTGGCACACGACCTCGTTCTCTAGAAAATTAAGAGTGGCCAAATTGAGAATTTAGTTATTAATTTTTTTGAAGGTGTAATCCCCTAGCTAGGGGGATGATTTTCTGGTGGAAGATAGTACTTGATATATTGTATCTCACGTTAAATTTAGAAGTTGGCACACGACCTCGTTCTCTAGAAAATTAAGAGTGGCCAAATTGAGAATTTAGTTATTCATTTTTTTGAAGGTGTAATCCCCTAGCTAGGGGGATGATTTTCTGGTGGAAGATAGTACTTGATATATTGTATCTCACGTTAAATTTAGAAGTTGGCACACGACCTCGTTCTCTAAAAAATTAAGAGTGGCCAAATTGAGAATTTAGTTATTCATTTTTTTGAAGGTGTAATCCCCTAGCTAGGGGGATGATTTTCTGGTGGAAGATAGTTCTTGATATATTGTATCTCACGTTAAATTTAGAGAAGTTAGCAAACGACCTCGTTCCCTAGAAAATTAAGAGTGGCCAAATTGAGAATTTAGTTATTCATTTTTTTGAAGGTGTAATCCCCTAGCTAGGGGGATGATTTTCTGGTGGAAGATAGTACTTGATATATTGTATCTCACGTTAAATTTAGAAGTTGGCACACGACCTCGTTCTCTAGAAAATTAAGAGTGGCCAAATTGAGAATTTAGTTATTGATTTTTTTTAAGGTGTAATCCCCTAGCTAGGGGGATGATTTTCTGGTGGAAGATAGTACTTGATATATTGTATCTCACGTTAAATTTAGAGAAGTTAGCAAACGACCTCGTTCCCTAGAAAATTAAGAGTGGCCAAATTGAGAATTTAGTTATTCATTTTTTTGAAGGTGTAATCCCCTAGCTAGGGGGATGATTTTCTGGTGGAAGATAGTACTTGATATATTGTATCTCACGTTAAATTTAGAAGTTGGCACACGACCTCGTTCTCTAGAAAATTAAGAGTGGCCAAATTGAGAATTTAGTTATTCATTTTTTTGAAGGTGTAATCCCCTAGCTAGGGGGATGATTTTCTGGTGGAAGATAGTTCTTGATATATTGTATCTCACGTTAAATTTAGAGAAGTTAGCAAACGACCTCGTTCCCTAGAAAATTAAGAGTGGCCAAATTGAGAATTTAGTTATTCATTTTTTTGAAGGTGTAATCCCCTAGCTAGGGGGATGATTTTCTGGTGGAAGATAGTACTTGATATATTGTATCTCACGTTAAATTTAGAAGTTGGCACACGACCTCGTTCTCTAGAAAATTAAGAGTGGCCAAATTGAGAATTTAGTTATTGATTTTTTTTAAGGTGTAATCCCCTAGCTAGGGGGATGATTTTCTGGTGGAAGATAGTACTTGATATATTGTATCTCACGTTAAATTTAGAGAAGTTAGCAAACGACCTCGTTCCCTAGAAAATTAAGAGTGGCCTAATTGAGAATTTAGTTATTCATTTTTTTGAAGGTGTAATCCCCTAGCTAGGGGGATGATTTTCTGGTGGAAGATAGTACTTGATATATTGTATCTCACGTTAAATTTAAAAGTTGGCACACGACCTCGTTCTCTAGAAAATTAAGAGTGGCCAAATTGAGAATTTAGTTATTGATTTTTTTTAAGGTGTAATCCCCTAGCTAGGGGGATGATTTTCTGGTGGAAGATAGTACTTGATATATTGTATCTCACGTTAAATTTAGAGAAGTTAGCAAACGACCTCGTTCCCTAGAAAATTAAGAGTGGCCAAATTGAGAATTTAGTTATTCATTTTTTTGAAGGTGTAATCCCCTAGCTAGGGGGATGATTTTCTGGTGGAAGATAGTACTTGATATATTGTATCTCACGTTAAATTTAGAAGTTGGCACACGACCTCGTTCCCTAGAAAATTAAGAGTGGCCAAATTGAGAATTTAGTTATTCATTTTTTTGAAGGTGTAATCCCCTAGCTAGGGGGATGATTTTCTGGTGGAAGATAGTACTTGATATATTGTATCTCACGTTAAATTTAGAAGTTAGCAAACGACCTCGTTCCCTAGAAAATTAAGAGTGGCCAAATTGAGAATTTAGTTATTCATTTTTTTGAAGGTGTAATCCCCTAGCTAGGGGGATGATTTTCTGGTGGAAGATAGTACTTGATATATTGTATCTCACGTTAAATTTAGAAGTTGGCACACGACCTCGTTCTCTAGAAAATTAAGAGTGGCCAAATTGAGAATTTAGTTATTGATTTTTTTTAAGGTGTAATCCCCTAGCTAGGGGGATGATTTTCTGGTGGAAGATAGTACTTGATATATTGTATCTCACGTTAAATTTAGAGAAGTTAGCAAACGACCTCGTTCCCTAGAAAATTAAGAGTGGCCAAATTGAGAATTTAGTTATTCATTTTTTTGAAGGTGTAATCCCCTAGCTAGGGGGATGATTTTCTGGTGGAAGATAGTACTTGATATATTGTATCTCACGTTAAATTTAGAAGTTGGCACACGACCTCGTTCTCTAGAAAATTAAGAGTGGCCAAATTGAGAATTTAGTTATTCATTTTTTTGAAGGTGTAATCCCCTAGCTAGGGGGATGATTTTCTGGTGGAAGATAGTTCTTGATATATTGTATCTCACGTTAAATTTAGAGAAGTTAGCAAACGACCTCGTTCCCTAGAAAATTAAGAGTGGCCAAATTGAGAATTTAGTTATTCATTTTTTTGAAGGTGTAATCCCCTAGCTAGGGGGATGATTTTCAGGTGGAAGATAGTACTTGATATATTGTATCTCACGTTAAATTTAGAAGTTGGCACACGACCTCGTTCTCTAGAAAATTAAGAGTGGCCAAATTGAGAATTTAGTTATTGATTTTTTTTAAGGTGTAATCCCCTAGCTAGGGGGATGATTTTCTGGTGGAAGATAGTACTTGATATATTGTATCTCACGTTAAATTTAGAGAAGTTAGCAAACGACCTCGTTCCCTAGAAAATTAAGAGTGGCCAAATTGAGAATTTAGTTATTCATTTTTTTGAAGGTGTAATCCCCTAGCTAGGGGGATGATTTTCTGGTGGAAGATAGTACTTGATATATTGTATCTCACGTTAAATTTAGAAGTCGGCACACGACCTCGTTCTCTAGAAAATTAAGAGTGGCCAAATTGAGAATTTAGTTATTGATTTTTTTTAAGGTGTAATCCCCTAGCTAGGGGGATGATTTTCTGGTGGAAGATAGTACTTGATATATTGTATCTCACGTTAAATTTAGAGAAGTTAGCAAACGACCTCGTTCCCTAGAAAATTAAGAGTGGCCAAATTGAGAATTTAGTTATTCATTTTTTTGAAGGTGTAATCCCCTAGCTAGGGGGATGATTTTCTGGTGGAAGATAGTACTTGATATATTGTATCTCACGTTAAATTTAGAAGTTGGCACACGACCTCGTTCCCTAGAAAATTAAGAGTGGCCAAATTGAGAATTTAGTTATTCATTTTTTTGAAGGTGTAATCCCCTAGCTAGGGGGATGATTTTCTGGTGGAAGATAGTACTTGATATATTGTATCTCACGTTAAATTTAGAAGTTGGCACACGACCTCGTTCTCTAGAAAATTAAGAGTGGCCAAATTGAGAATTTAGTTATTGATTTTTTTTAAGGTGTAATCCCCTAGCTAGGGGGATGATTTTCTGGTGGAAGATAGTACTTGATATATTGTATCTCACGTTAAATTTAGAAGTTGGCACACGACCTCGTTCTCTAGAAAATTAAGAGTGGCCAAATTGAGAATTTAGTTATTCATTTTTTTGAAGGTGTAATCCCCTAGCTAGGGGGATGATTTTCTGGTGGAAGATAGTTCTTGATATATTGTATCTCACGTTAAATTTAGAAGTTGGCACACGACCTCGTTCTCTAGAAAATTAAGAGTGGCCAAATTGAGAATTTAGTTATTCATTTTTTTGAAGGTGTAATCCCCTAGCTAGGGGGATGATTTTCTGGTGGAAGATAGTACTTGATATATTGTATCTCACGTTAAATTTAGAAGTTGGCACACGACCTCGTTCTCTAGAAAATTAAGAGTGGCCAAATTGAGAATTTAGTTATTGATTTTTTTTAAGGTGTAATCCCCTAGCTAGGGGGATGATTTTCTGGTGGAAGATAGTACTTGATATATTGTATCTCACGTTAAATTTAGAAGTTGGCACACGACCTCGTTCTCTAGAAAATTAAGAGTGGCCAAATTGAGAATTTAGTTATTCATTTTTTTGAAGGTGTAATCCCCTAGCTAGGGGGATGATTTTCTGGTGGAAGATAGTACTTGATATATTGTATCTCACGTTAAATTTAGAGAAGTTAGCAAACGACCTCGTTCCCTAGAAAATTAAGAGTGGCCAAATTGAGAATTTAGTTATTCATTTTTTTTAAGGTGTAATCCCCTAGCTAGGGGGATGATTTTCTGGTGGAAGATAGTACTTGATATATTGTATCTCACGTTAAATTTAGAAGTTGGCACACGACCTCGTTCTCTAGAAAATTAAGAGTGGCCAAATTGAGAATTTAGTTATTCATTTTTTTGAAGGTGTAATCCCCTAGCTAGGGGGATGATTTTCTGGTGGAAGATAGTTCTTGATATATTGTATCTCACGTTAAATTTAGAGAAGTTAGCAAACGACCTCGTTCCCTAGAAAATTAAGAGTGGCCAAATTGAGAATTTAGTTATTCATTTTTTTGAAGGTGTAATCCCCTAGCTAGGGGGATGATTTTCTGGTGGAAGATAGTACTTGATATATTGTATCTCACGTTAAATTTAGAAGTTGGCACACGACCTCGTTCTCTAGAAAATTAAGAGTGGCCAAATTGAGAATTTAGTTATTCATTTTTTTGAAGGTGTAATCCCCTAGCTAGGGGGATGATTTTCTGGTGGAAGATAGTACTTGATATATTGCATCTCACGTTAAATTTAGAAGTTGGCACACGACCTCGTTCTCTAGAAAATTAAGAGTGGCCAAATTGAGAATTTAGTTATTCATTTTTTTGAAGGTCTAATCCCCTAGCTAGGGGGATGATTTTCTGGTGGAAGATAGTACTTGATATATTGCATCTCACGTTAAATTTAGAAGCTGGCACACGACCTCGTTCTCTAGAAAATTAAGAGTGGCCAAATTGAGAATTTAGTTATTCATTTTTTTGAAGGTGTAATCCCCTAGCTAGGGGGATGATTTTCTGGTGGAAGATAGTTCTTGATATATTGTATCTCACGTTAAATTTAGAGAAGTTAGCAAACGACCTCGTTCCCTAGAAAATTAAGAGTGGCCAAATTGAGAATTTAGTTATTCATTTTTTTGAAGGTGTAATCCCCTAGCTAGGGGGATGATTTTCTGGTGGAAGATAGTACTTGATATATTGTATCTCACGTTAAATTTAGAAGTTGGCACACGACCTCGTTCTCTAGAAAATTAAGAGTGGCCAAATTGAGAATTTAGTTATTCATTTTTTTGAAGGTCTAATCCCCTAGCTAGGGGGATGATTTTCTGGTGGAAGATAGTACTTGATATATTGCATCTCACGTTAAATTTAGAAGTTGGCACACGACCTCGTTCTCTAGAAAATTAAGAGTGGCCAAATTGAGAATTTAGTTATTCATTTTTTTGAAGGTCTAATCCCCTAGCTAGGGGGATGATTTTCTGGTGGAAGATAGTACTTGATATATTGTATCTCACGTTAAATTTAGAAGTTGGCACACGACCTCGTTCTCTAGAAAATTAAGAGTGGCCAAATTGAGAATTTAGTTATTCATTTTTTTGAAGGTCTAATCCCCTAGCTAGGGGGATGATTTTCTGGTGGAAGATAGTACTTGATATATTGTATCTCACGTTAAATTTAGAAGTTGGCACACGACCTCGTTCTCTAGAAAATTAAGAGTGGCCAAATTGAGAATTTAGTTATTCATTTTTTTGAAGGTGTAATCCCCTAGCTAGGGGGATGATTTTCTGGTGGAAGATAGTTCTTGATATATTGTATCTCACGTTAAATTTAGAGAAGTTAGCAAACGACCTCGTTCCCTAGAAAATTAAGAGTGGCCAAATTGAGAATTTAGTTATTCATTTTTTTGAAGGTGTAATTCCCTAGCTAGGGGGATGATTTTCTGGTGGAAGATAGTACTTGATATATTGTATCTCACGTTAAATTTAGAAGTTGGCACACGACCTCGTTCTCTGGAAAATTAAGAGTGGCCAAATTGAGAATTTAGTTATTCATTTTTTTGAAGGTCTAATCCCCTAGCTAGGGGGATGATTTTCTGGTGGAAGATAGTACTTGATATATTGTATCTCACGTTAAATTTAGAAGTTGGCACACGACCTCGTTCTCTAGAAAATTAAGAGTGGCCAAATTGAGAATTTAGTTATTCATTTTTTTGAAGGTGTAATCCCCTAGCTAGGGGGATGATTTTCTGGTGGAAGATAGTACTTGATATATTGTATCTCACGTTAAATTTAGAAGTTGGCACACGACCTCGTTCTCTAGAAAATTAAGAGTGGCCAAATTGAGAATTTAGTTATTCATTTTTTTGAAGGTGTAATCCCCTAGCTAGGGGGATGATTTTCTGGTGGAAGATAGTACTTGATATATTGTATCTCACGTTAAATTTAGAAGTTGGCACACGACCTCGTTCTCTAGAAAATTAAGAGTGGCCAAATTGAGAATTTAGTTATTCATTTTTTTGAAGGTCTAATCCCCTAGCTAGGGGGATGATTTTCTGGTGGAAGATAGTACTTGATATATTGTATCTCACGTTAAATTTAGAAGTTGGCACACGACCTCGTTCTCTAGAAAATTAAGAGTGGCCAAATTGAGAATTTAGTTATTCATTTTTTTGAAGGTCTAATCCCCTAGCTAGGGGGATGATTTTCTGGTGGAAGATAGTACTTGATATATTGTATCTCACGTTAAATTTAGAAGTTGGCACACGACCTCGTTCTCTAGAAAATTAAGAGTGGCCAAATTGAGAATTTAGTTATTCATTTTTTTGAAGGTGTAATCCCCTAGCTAGGGGGATGATTTTCTGGTGGAAGATAGTACTTCATATATTGTATCTCACGTTAAATTTAGAAGTTGGCACACGACCTCGTTCTCTAGAAAATTAAGAGTGGCCAAATTGAGAATTTAGTTATTCATTTTTTTTAAGGTGTAATCCCCTAGCTAGGGGGATGATTTTCTGGTGGAAGATAGTACTTGATATATTGTATCTCACGTTAAATTTAGAAGTTGGCACACGACCTCGTTCTCTAGAAAATTAAGAGTGGCCAAATTGAGAATTTAGTTATTCATTTTTTTGAAGGTGTAATCCCCTAGCTAGGGGGATGATTTTCTGGTGGAAGATAGTACTTGATATATTGTATCTCACGTTAAATTTAGAAGTTGGTACACGACCTCGTTCTCTAGAAAATTAAGAGTGGCCAAATTGAGAATTTAGTTATTCATTTTTTTGAAGGTGTAATCCCCTAGCTAGGGGGATGATTTTCTGGTGGAAGATAGTACTTCATATATTGTATCTCACGTTAAATTTAGAAGTTGGCACACGACCTCGTTCTCTAGAAAATTAAGAGTGGCCAAATTGAGAATTTAGTTATTCATTTTTTTTAAGGTGTAATCCCCTAGCTAGGGGGATGATTTTCTGGTGGAAGATAGTACTTGATATATTGTATCTCACGTTAAATTTAGAAGTTGGCACACGACCTCGTTCTCTAGAAAATTAAGAGTGGCCAAATTGAGAATTTAGTTATTCATTTTTTTGAAGGTGTAATCCCCTAGCTAGGGGGATGATTTTCTGGTGGAAGATAGTACTTGATATATTGTATCTCACGTTAAATTTAGAAGTTGGCACACGACCTCGTTCTCTAGAAAATTAAGAGTGGCCAAATTGAGAATTTAGTTATTCATTTTTTTGAAGGTGTAATCCCCTAGCTAGGGGGATGATTTTCTGGTGGAAGATAGTACTTGATATATTGTATCTCACGTTAAATTTAGAAGTTGGTACACGACCTCGTTCTCTAGAAAATTAAGAGTGGCCAAATTGAGAATTTAGTTATTCATTTTTTTGAAGGTGTAATCCCCTAGCTAGGGGGATGATTTTCTGGTGGAAGATAGTACTTCATATATTGTATCTCACGTTAAATTTAGAAGTTGGCACACGACCTCGTTCTCTAGAAAATTAAGAGTGGCCAAATTGAGAATTTAGTTATTCATTTTTTTGAAGGTGTAATCCCCTAGCTAGGGGGATGATTTTCTGGTGGAAGATAGTACTTGATATATTGTATCTCACGTTAAATTTAGAAGTTGGCACACGACCTCGTTCTCTAGAAAATTAAGAGTGGCCAAATTGAGAATTTAGTTATTCATTTTTTTGAAGGTGTAATCCCCTAGCTAGGGGGATGATTTTCTGGTGGAAGATAGTACTTGATATATTGTATCTCACGTTAAATTTAGAAGTTGGTACACGACCTCGTTCTCTAGAAAATTAAGAGTGGCCAAATTGAGAATTTAGTTATTCATTTTTTTGAAGGTGTAATCCCCTAGCTAGGGGGATGATTTTCTGGTGGAAGATAGTACTTCATATATTGTATCTCACGTTAAATTTAGAAGTTGGCACACGACCTCGTTCTCTAGAAAATTAAGAGTGGCCAAATTGAGAATTTAGTTATTCATTTTTTTTAAGGTGTAATCCCCTAGCTAGGGGGATGATTTTCTGGTGGAAGATAGTACTTGATATATTGTATCTCACGTTAAATTTAGAAGTTGGTACACGACCTCGTTCTCTAGAAAATTAAGAGTGGCCAAATTGAGAATTTAGTTATTCATTTTTTTGAAGGTGTAATCCCCTAGCTAGGGGGATGATTTTCTGGTGGAAGATAGTACTTGATATATTGTATCTCACGTTAAATTTAGAAGTTGGTACACGACCTCGTTCTCTAGAAAATTAAGAGTGGCCAAATTGAGAATTTAGTTATTCATTTTTTTGAAGGTGTAATCCCCTAGCTAGGGGGATGATTTTCTGGTGGAAGATAGTACTTGATATATTGTATCTCACGTTAAATTTAGAAGTTGGCACACGACCTCGTTCTCTAGAAAATTAAGAGTGGCCAAATTGAGAATTTAGTTATTCATTTTTTTGAAGGTGTAATCCCCTAGCTAGGGGGATGATTTTCTGGTGGAAGATAGTACTTCATATATTGTATCTCACGTTAAATTTAGAAGTTGGCACACGACCTCGTTCTCTAGAAAATTAAGAGTGGCCAAATTGAGAATTTAGTTATTCATTTTTTTGAAGGTGTAATCCCCTAGCTAGGGGGATGATTTTCTGGTGGAAGATAGTACTTCATATATTGTATCTCACGTTAAATTTAGAAGTTGGCACACGACCTCGTTCTCTAGAAAATTAAGAGTGGCCAAATTGAGAATTTAGTTATTCATTTTTTTGAAGGTGTAATCCCCTAGCTAGGGGGATGATTTTCTGGTGGAAGATAGTTCTTGATATATTGTATCTCACGATAAATTTAGAAGTTGGCACACGACCTCGTTCTCTAGAAAATTAAGAGTGGCCAAATTGAGAATTTAGTTATTCATTTTTTTTAAGGTGTAATCCCCTAGCTAGGGGGATGATTTTCTGGTGGAAGATAGTACTTGATATATTGTATCTCACGTTAAATTTAGAAGTTGGTACACGACCTCGTTCTCTAGAAAATTAAGAGTGGCCAAATTGAGAATTTAGTTATTCATTTTTTTGAAGGTGTAATCCCCTAGCTAGGGGGATGGTTTTCTGGTGGAAGATAGTACTTGATATATTGTATCTCACGTTAAATTTAGAAGTTGGCACACGACCTCGTTCTCTAGAAAATTAAGAGTGGCCAAATTGAGAATTTAGTTATTCATTTTTTTGAAGGTGTAATCCCCTAGCTAGGGGGATGATTTTCTGGTGGAAGATAGTACTTCATATATTGTATCTCACGTTAAATTTAGAAGTTGGCACACGACCTCGTTCTCTAGAAAATTAAGAGTGGCCAAATTGAGAATTTAGTTATTCATTTTTTTGAAGGTGTAATCCCCTAGCTAGGGGGATGGTTTTCTGGTGGAAGATAGTACTTGATATATTGTATCTCACGTTAAATTTAGAAGTTGGCACACGACCTCGTTCTCTAGAAAATTAAGAGTGGCCAAATTGAGAATTTAGTTATTCATTTTTTTGAAGGTGTAATCCCCTAGCTAGGGGGATGATTTTCTGGTGGAAGATAGTACTTGATATATTGTATCTCACGTTAAATTTAGAAGTTGGCACACGACCTCGTTCTCTAGAAAATTAAGAGTGGCCAAATTGAGAATTTAGTTATTCATTTTTTTGAAGGTGTAATTGTTATCGAACCCAGGAGATGCTGTATAAGTAGTTTTAAGTAAAAGATCCCAATTAGACATAAGCACACAAGCTAAGGCTTGAATGGTGTATGTGGAACATCTGTTCCATGTACACCATTTTTTTATCAAAAATATGTCAAATTTCAAGTCAGTTCCTAAACACCAAAATTCCTTCTTTTTGCCTGATATGCATGATTCCGTGCATATCAGGATTTTTTATAAAATTTTTAAGACGATTTTCAGTACAGTTTCCAAAATTCCCTTTATCTTTTTCGGCCCATATCTCATGTTTGAACGAACGCATCCAGGCACGATGCAGCATGTAGAGACGACCAAGGATATGCATTATCCTCAGCCAGTGCCGAATCCTCTATGGACGGACTGGGGTTTTAATTATGATGATTACAGCGCAGGTAATCATCTTCACAAGCCGGTCTAACAGATCACAGGAATACTCCACAAAGGCGCGAGAGTGAATCTACCGTAGATCGGTAGCTCTTGATCTGATCTACCATAGACTGATCCACCTTCGTGGTCGCACTGATCTACGGACCCATAGGTTCACTCTACCCTCGCGTTCTGGAATTCCTAGTGAGTCCGTGACCTACGGCTTCCAAGGATGGTTGAGCTGGCCTCGCCTACCCATTGGTCATCGTCTCTACCGGGATCGTGTCTGCCAGCACCATTTTGAAATTTTAGGAACTGAATAAAATTTGGAAATAGCGGAATTTTGCGACGCCACGTGGCGACTTGAAATGGTCTCGGGTCATTTCCATATCTATAGTGGGAGACCTCCCAATGATCTCGCAAAATGGAAGTCCGGTATTTTTGATCAAATCAAGCCAGGATAAGCCTCAGTGCGGTACGCACGGGTACCGGGGCACTTCCCCATTATTACCAGGTGACCGCCTTGTGAGATAGCATTCGAAGAGATTTCCCCTTTCTGAAATATCCACAGACGTCTAACGGCATATACCCCTTTTGGAGAATATTACCTTAAATTTTTGTATAATTCTAACAGTATATCTATAAAACCCACTCACTAAATTGCCAGTCACGTCCATGTAATAATTCTCTTTCGGCAATCGATCACTCGTCTTTAAGCGCGGCCGTCGCGGTCGCTGACCCCTTGTGGGGGTATCGTGGTTATGGTGGCAGACCTTGCTAGGTGAGGCTCTATATGTTCTATGATGCTTGTTTAATATATACACTTATTTATTATCCATGTCTTCTTATTGCGTTCTAGTAATAGTCTAGTATCTGTGTTGACCCCATAGCTAACGACCCTCGCAATTGCGTCGGTTTGACCATTCGGCTGCAGCCAAAGAAGAGTGAACGAGCAAGACCTGTCTGGGCAGGTGTCAGAAGTGAATTGTGTATTGTGCAAAGTGTTTAGCTAGTGTTGTATCTTTAGTTCAGGAAGTTGCGAAGCCTGTATACGAGGAAGCATTCATTGTCGACAGTTGCCGTTAATCTATCGATTTCGAGACTTCGATATATTAAGGGTTTGCCACGACCTGCGTTGAATTCAACGGCCAAGAGTTAAATCAGATGTGGTGACAGCGGTTGGTTGACTTAATCGAATATCGGTCGTTCCCTCCCACTATCACTGGTTATAACGAATGGTTAACTAACGTTGACACAGCCTTAGCAAATTAGTTTAGTTATTAAACGTTGATATAATCCCCTAGCTAGGGGGATGATTTTCTGGTGGAAGATAGTACTTGATATATTGTATCTCACGTTAAATTTAGAAGTTGGTACACGACCTCGTTCTCTAGAAAATTAAGAGTGGCCAAATTGAGAATTTAGTTATTCATTTTTTTGAAGGTGTAATCCCCTAGCTAGGGGGATGATTTTCTGGTGGAAGATAGTACTTGATATATTGTATCTCACGTTAAATTTAGAAGTTGGCACACGACCTCGTTCTCTAGAAAATTAAGAGTGGCCAAATTGAGAATTTAGTTATTCATTTTTTTGAAGGTCTAATCCCCTAGCTAGGGGGATGATTTTCTGGTGGAAGATAGTACTTGATATATTGTATCTCACGTTAAATTTAGAAGTTGGCACACGACCTCGTTCTCTAGAAAATTAAGAGTGGCCAAATTGAGAATTTAGTTATTCATTTTTTTGAAGGTCTAATCCCCTAGCTAGGGGGATGATTTTCTGGTGGAAGATAGTACTTGATATATTGTATCTCACGTTAAATTTAGAAGTTGGCACACGACCTCGTTCTCTAGAAAATTAAGAGTGGCCAAATTGAGAATTTAGTTATTCATTTTTTTGAAGGTGTAATCCCCTAGCTAGGGGGATGATTTTCTGGTGGAAGATAGTACTTGATATATTGTATCTCACGTTAAATTTAGAAGTTGGTACACGACCTCGTTCTCTAGAAAATTAAGAGTGGCCAAATTGAGAATTTAGTTATTCATTTTTTTGAAGGTGTAATCCCCTAGCTAGGGGGATGATTTTCTGGTGGAAGATAGTACTTGATATATTGTATCTCACGTTAAATTTAGAAGTTGGCACACGACCTCGTTCTCTAGAAAATTAAGAGTGGCCAAATTGAGAATTTAGTTATTCATTTTTTTGAAGGTGTAATCCCCTAGCTAGGGGGATGATTTTCTGGTGGAAGATAGTACTTCATATATTGTATCTCACGTTAAATTTAGAAGTTGGCACACGACCTCGTTCTCTAGAAAATTAAGAGTGGCCAAATTGAGAATTTAGTTATTCATTTTTTTTAAGGTGTAATCCCCTAGCTAGGGGGATGATTTTCTGGTGGAAGATAGTACTTGATATATTGTATCTCACGTTAAATTTAGAAGTTGGCACACGACCTCGTTCTCTAGAAAATTAAGAGTGGCCAAATTGAGAATTTAGTTATTCATTTTTTTGAAGGTGTAATCCCCTAGCTAGGGGGATGATTTTCTGGTGGAAGATAGTACTTGATATATTGTATCTCACGTTAAATTTAGAAGTTGGCACACGACCTCGTTCTCTAGAAAATTAAGAGTGGCCAAATTGAGAATTTAGTTATTCATTTTTTTGAAGGTGTAATCCCCTAGCTAGGGGGATGATTTTCTGGTGGAAGATAGTACTTGATATATTGTATCTCACGTTAAATTTAGAAGTTGGCACACGACCTCGTTCTCTAGAAAATTAAGAGTGGCCAAATTGAGAATTTAGTTATTCATTTTTTTGAAGGTCTAATCCCCTAGCTAGGGGGATGATTTTCTGGTGGAAGATAGTACTTGATATATTGTATCTCACGTTAAATTTAGAAGTTGGCACACGACCTCGTTCTCTAGAAAATTAAGAGTGGCCAAATTGAGAATTTAGTTATTCATTTTTTTGAAGGTCTAATCCCCTAGCTAGGGGGATGATTTTCTGGTGGAAGATAGTACTTGATATATTGTATCTCACGTTAAATTTAGAAGTTGGCACACGACCTCGTTCTCTAGAAAATTAAGAGTGGCCAAATTGAGAATTTAGTTATTCATTTTTTTGAAGGTGTAATCCCCTAGCTAGGGGGATGATTTTCTGGTGGAAGATAGTACTTGATATATTGTATCTCACGTTAAATTTAGAAGTTGGTACACGACCTCGTTCTCTAGAAAATTAAGAGTGGCCAAATTGAGAATTTAGTTATTCATTTTTTTGAAGGTGTAATCCCCTAGCTAGGGGGATGATTTTCTGGTGGAAGATAGTACTTGATATATTGTATCTCACGTTAAATTTAGAAGTTGGCACACGACCTCGTTCTCTAGAAAATTAAGAGTGGCCAAATTGAGAATTTAGTTATTCATTTTTTTGAAGGTGTAATCCCCTAGCTAGGGGGATGATTTTCTGGTGGAAGATAGTACTTCATATATTGTATCTCACGTTAAATTTAGAAGTTGGCACACGACCTCGTTCTCTAGAAAATTAAGAGTGGCCAAATTGAGAATTTAGTTATTCATTTTTTTTAAGGTGTAATCCCCTAGCTAGGGGGATGATTTTCTGGTGGAAGATAGTACTTGATATATTGTATCTCACGTTAAATTTAGAAGTTGGCACACGACCTCGTTCTCTAGAAAATTAAGAGTGGCCAAATTGAGAATTTAGTTATTCATTTTTTTGAAGGTGTAATCCCCTAGCTAGGGGGATGATTTTCTGGTGGAAGATAGTACTTGATATATTGTATCTCACGTTAAATTTAGAAGTTGGCACACGACCTCGTTCTCTAGAAAATTAAGAGTGGCCAAATTGAGAATTTAGTTATTCATTTTTTTGAAGGTGTAATCCCCTAGCTAGGGGGATGATTTTCTGGTGGAAGATAGTACTTGATATATTGTATCTCACGTTAAATTTAGAAGTTGGCACACGACCTCGTTCTCTAGAAAATTAAGAGTGGCCAAATTGAGAATTTAGTTATTCATTTTTTTGAAGGTGTAATCCCCTAGCTAGGGGGATGATTTTCTGGTGGAAGATAGTACTTGATATATTGTATCTCACGTTAAATTTAGAAGTTGGCACACGACCTCGTTCTCTAGAAAATTAAGAGTGGCCAAATTGAGAATTTAGTTATTCATTTTTTTGAAGGTGTAATCCCCTAGCTAGGGGGATGATTTTCTGGTGGAAGATAGTACTTGATATATTGTATCTCACGTTAAATTTAGAAGTTGGCACACGACCTCGTTCTCTAAAAAATTAAGAGTGGCCAAATTGAGAATTTAGTTATTCATTTTTTTGAAGGTCTAATCCCCTAGCTAGGGGGATGATTTTCTGGTGGAAGATAGTACTTGATATATTGCATCTCACGTTAAATTTAGAAGTTGGCACACGACCTCGTTCTCTAGAAAATTAAGAGTGGCCAAATTGAGAATTTAGTTATTCATTTTTTTGAAGGTGTAATCCCCTAGCTAGGGGGATGATTTTCTGGTGGAAGATAGTACTTGATATATTGTATCTCACGTTAAATTTAGAAGTTGGCACACGACCTCGTTCTCTAGAAAATTAAGAGTGGCCAAATTGAGAATTTAGTTATTCATTTTTTTGAAGGTCTAATCCCCTAGCTAGGGGGATGATTTTCTGGTGGAAGATAGTACTTGATATATTGTATCTCACGTTAAATTTAGAAGTTGGCACACGACCTCGTTCTCTAGAAAATTAAGAGTGGCCAAATTGAGAATTTAGTTATTCATTTTTTTGAAGGTGTAATCCCCTAGCTAGGGGGATGATTTTCTGGTGGAAGATAGTACTTGATATATTGTATCTCACGTTAAATTTAGAAGTTGGCACACGACCTCGTTCTCTAGAAAATTAAGAGTGGCCAAATTGAGAATTTAGTTATTCATTTTTTTGAAGGTGTAATCCCCTAGCTAGGGGGATGATTTTCTGGTGGAAGATAGTACTTCATATATTGTATCTCACGTTAAATTTAGAAGTTGGCACACGACCTCGTTCTCTAGAAAATTAAAAGTGGCCAAATTGAGAATTTAGTTATTCATTTTTTTGAAGGTGTAATCCCCTAGCTAGGGGGATGATTTTCTGGTGGAAGATAGTACTTCATATATTGTATCTCACGTTAAATTTAGAAGTTGGCACACGACCTCGTTCTCTAGAAAATTAAGAGTGGCCAAATTGAGAATTTAGTTATTCATTTTTTTTAAGGTGTAATCCCCTAGCTAGGGGGATGATTTTCTGGTGGAAGATAGTACTTGATATATTGTATCTCACGTTAAATTTAGAAGTTGGCACACGACCTCGTTCTCTAGAAAATTAAGAGTGGCCAAATTGAGAATTTAGTTATTCATTTTTTTGAAGGTGTAATCCCCTAGCTAGGGGGATGATTTTCTGGTGGAAGATAGTACTTGATATATTGTATCTCACGTTAAATTTAGAAGTTGGCACACGACCTCGTTCTCTAGAAAATTAAGAGTGGCCAAATTGAGAATTTAGTTATTCATTTTTTTGAAGGTGTAATCCCCTAGCTAGGGGGATGATTTTCTGGTGGAAGATAGTACTTGATATATTGTATCTCACGTTAAATTTAGAAGTTGGTACACGACCTCGTTCTCTAGAAAATTAAGAGTGGCCAAATTGAGAATTTAGTTATTCATTTTTTTGAAGGTGTAATCCCCTAGCTAGGGGGATGATTTTCTGGTGGAAGATAGTACTTCATATATTGTATCTCACGTTAAATTTAGAAGTTGGCACACGACCTCGTTCTCTAGAAAATTAAGAGTGGCCAAATTGAGAATTTAGTTATTCATTTTTTTTAAGGTGTAATCCCCTAGCTAGGGGGATGATTTTCTGGTGGAAGATAGTACTTGATATATTGTATCTCACGTTAAATTTAGAAGTTGGTACACGACCTCGTTCTCTAGAAAATTAAGAGTGGCCAAATTGAGAATTTAGTTATTCATTTTTTTGAAGGTGTAATCCCCTAGCTAGGGGGATGATTTTCTGGTGGAAGATAGTACTTGATATATTGTATCTCACGTTAAATTTAGAAGTTGGTACACGACCTCGTTCTCTAGAAAATTAAGAGTGGCCAAATTGAGAATTTAGTTATTCATTTTTTTGAAGGTGTAATCCCCTAGCTAGGGGGATGATTTTCTGGTGGAAGATAGTTCTTGATATATTGTATCTCACGTTAAATTTAGAAGTTGGCACACGACCTCGTTCTCTAGAAAATTAAGAGTGGCCAAATTGAGAATTTAGTTATTCATTTTTTTGAAGGTGTAATCCCCTAGCTAGGGGGATGATTTTCTGGTGGAAGATAGTACTTCATATATTGTATCTCACGTTAAATTTAGAAGTTGGCACACGACCTCGTTCTCTAGAAAATTAAGAGTGGCCAAATTGAGAATTTAGTTATTCATTTTTTTTAAGGTGTAATCCCCTAGCTAGGGGGATGATTTTCTGGTGGAAGATAGTACTTGATATATTGTATCTCACGTTAAATTTAGAAGTTGGCACACGACCTCGTTCTCTAGAAAATTAAGAGTGGCCAAATTGAGAATTTAGTTATTCATTTTTTTGAAGGTGTAATCCCCTAGCTAGGGGGATGATTTTCTGGTGGAAGATAGTTCTTGATATATTGTATCTCACGTTAAATTTAGAAGTTGGCACACGACCTCGTTCTCTAGAAAATTAAGAGTGGCCAAATTGAGAATTTAGTTATTCATTTTTTTGAAGGTGTAATCCCCTAGCTAGGGGGATGATTTTCTGGTGGAAGATAGTACTTGATATATTGTATCTCACGTTAAATTTAGAAGTTGGCACACGACCTCGTTCTCTAGAAAATTAAGAGTGGCCAAATTGAGAATTTAGTTATTCATTTTTTTGAAGGTGTAATCCCCTAGCTAGGGGGATGATTTTCTGGTGGAAGATAGTTCTTGATATATTGTATCTCACGTTAAATTTAGAAGTTGGCACACGACCTCGTTCTCTAGAAAATTAAGAGTGGCCAAATTGAGAATTTAGTTATTCATTTTTTTTAAGGTGTAATCCCCTAGCTAGGGGGATGATTTTCTGGTGGAAGATAGTACTTGATATATTGTATCTCACGTTAAATTTAGAAGTTGGCACACGACCTCGTTCTCTAGAAAATTAAGAGTGGCCAAATTGAGAATTTAGTTATTCATTTTTTTTAAGGTGTAATCCCCTAGCTAGGGGGATGATTTTCTGGTGGAAGATAGTACTTGATATATTGTATCTCACGTTAAATTTAGAAGTTGGCACACGACCTCGTTCTCTAGAAAATTAAGAGTGGCCAAATTGAGAATTTAGTTATTCATTTTTTTGAAGGTGTAATCCCCTAGCTAGGGGGATGATTTTCTGGTGGAAGATAGTTCTTGATATATTGTATCTCACGATAAATTTAGAAGTTGGCACACGACCTCGTTCTCTAGAAAATTAAGAGTGGCCAAATTGAGAATTTAGTTATTCATTTTTTTTAAGGTGTAATCCCCTAGCTAGGGGGATGATTTTCTGGTGGAAGATAGTTCTTGATATATTGTATCTCACGATAAATTTAGAAGTTGGCACACGACCTCGTTCTCTAGAAAATTAAGAGTGGCCAAATTGAGAATTTAGTTATTCATTTTTTTGAAGGTGTAATCCCCTAGCTAGGGGGATGATTTTCTGGTGGAAGATAGTACTTGATATATTGTATCTCACGTTAAATTTAGAAGTTGGTACACGACCTCGTTCTCTAGAAAATTAAGAGTGGCCAAATTGAGAATTTAGTTATTCATTTTTTTTAAGGTGTAATCCCCTAGCTAGGGGGATGATTTTCTGGTGGAAGATAGTTCTTGATATATTGTATCTCACGATAAATTTAGAAGTTGGCACACGACCTCGTTCTCTAGAAAATTAAGAGTGGCCAAATTGAGAATTTAGTTATTCATTTTTTTTAAGGTGTAATCCCCTAGCTAGGGGGATGATTTTCTGGTGGAAGATAGTTCTTGATATATTGTATCTCACGATAAATTTAGAAGTTGGCACACGACCTCGTTCTCTAGAAAATTAAGAGTGGCCAAATTGAGAATTTAGTTATTCATTTTTTTGAAGGTGTAATCCCCTAGCTAGGGGGATGATTTTCTGGTGGAAGATAGTACTTGATATATTGTATCTCACGTTAAATTTAGAAGTTGGTACACGACCTCGTTCTCTAGAAAATTAAGAGTGGCCAAATTGAGAATTTAGTTATTCATTTTTTTGAAGGTGTAATCCCCTAGCTAGGGGGATGGTTTTCTGGTGGAAGATAGTACTTGATATATTGTATCTCACGTTAAATTTAGAAGTTGGTACACGACCTCGTTCTCTAGAAAATTAAGAGTGGCCAAATTGAGAATTTAGTTATTCATTTTTTTGAAGGTGTAATCCCCTAGCTAGGGGGATGATTTTCTGGTGGAAGATAGTACTTGATATATTGTATCTCACGTTAAATTTAGAAGTTGGCACACGACCTCGTTCTCTAGAAAATTAAGAGTGGCCAAATTGAGAATTTAGTTATTCATTTTTTTGAAGGTGTAATCCCCTAGCTAGGGGGATGATTTTCTGGTGGAAGATAGTTCTTGATATATTGTATCTCACGATAAATTTAGAAGTTGGCACACGACCTCGTTCTCTAGAAAATTAAGAGTGGCCAAATTGAGAATTTAGTTATTCATTTTTTTGAAGGTGTAATCCCCTAGCTAGGGGGATGATTTTCTGGTGGAAGATAGTACTTCATATATTGTATCTCACGTTAAATTTAGAAGTTGGCACACGACCTCGTTCTCTAGAAAATTAAGAGTGGCCAAATTGAGAATTTAGTTATTCATTTTTTTGAAGGTGTAATCCCCTAGCTAGGGGGATGATTTTCTGGTGGAAGATAGTACTTCATATATTGTATCTCACGTTAAATTTAGAAGTTGGCACACGACCTCGTTCTCTAGAAAATTAAGAGTGGCCAAATTGAGAATTTAGTTATTCATTTTTTTTAAGGTGTAATCCCCTAGCTAGGGGGATGATTTTCTGGTGGAAGATAGTACTTGATATATTGTATCTCACGTTAAATTTAGAAGTTGGCACACGACCTCGTTCTCTAGAAAATTAAGAGTGGCCAAATTGAGAATTTAGTTATTCATTTTTTTGAAGGTGTAATCCCCTAGCTAGGGGGATGATTTTCTGGTGGAAGATAGTACTTGATATATTGTATCTCACGTTAAATTTAGAAGTTGGCACACGACCTCGTTCTCTAGAAAATTAAGAGTGGCCAAATTGAGAATTTAGTTATTCATTTTTTTTAAGGTGTAATCCCCTAGCTAGGGGGATGATTTTCTGGTGGAAGATAGTACTTCATATATTGTATCTCACGTTAAATTTAGAAGTTGGCACACGACCTCGTTCTCTAGAAAATTAAGAGTGGCCAAATTGAGAATTTAGTTATTCATTTTTTTGAAGGTGTAATCCCCTAGCTAGGGGGATGATTTTCTGGTGGAAGATAGTACTTGATATATTGTATCTCACGTTAAATTTAGAAGTTGGCACACGACCTCGTTCTCTAGAAAATTAAGAGTGGCCAAATTGAGAATTTAGTTATTCATTTTTTTGAAGGTGTAATCCCCTAGCTAGGGGGATGATTTTCTGGTGGAAGATAGTACTTGATATATTGTATCTCACGTTAAATTTAGAAGTTGGTACACGACCTCGTTCTCTAGAAAATTAAGAGTGGCCAAATTGAGAATTTAGTTATTCATTTTTTTGAAGGTGTAATCCCCTAGCTAGGGGGATGATTTTCTGGTGGAAGATAGTACTTCATATATTGTATCTCACGTTAAATTTAGAAGTTGGCACACGACCTCGTTCTCTAGAAAATTAAGAGTGGCCAAATTGAGAATTTAGTTATTCATTTTTTTTAAGGTGTAATCCCCTAGCTAGGGGGATGATTTTCTGGTGGAAGATAGTACTTGATATATTGTATCTCACGTTAAATTTAGAAGTTGGTACACGACCTCGTTCTCTAGAAAATTAAGAGTGGCCAAATTGAGAATTTAGTTATTCATTTTTTTGAAGGTGTAATCCCCTAGCTAGGGGGATGATTTTCTGGTGGAAGATAGTACTTGATATATTGTATCTCACGTTAAATTTAGAAGTTGGTACACGACCTCGTTCTCTAGAAAATTAAGAGTGGCCAAATTGAGAATTTAGTTATTCATTTTTTTGAAGGTGTAATCCCCTAGCTAGGGGGATGATTTTCTGGTGGAAGATAGTTCTTGATATATTGTATCTCACGTTAAATTTAGAAGTTGGCACACGACCTCGTTCTCTAGAAAATTAAGAGTGGCCAAATTGAGAATTTAGTTATTCATTTTTTTGAAGGTGTAATCCCCTAGCTAGGGGGATGATTTTCTGGTGGAAGATAGTACTTCATATATTGTATCTCACGTTAAATTTAGAAGTTGGCACACGACCTCGTTCTCTAGAAAATTAAGAGTGGCCAAATTGAGAATTTAGTTATTCATTTTTTTTAAGGTGTAATCCCCTAGCTAGGGGGATGATTTTCTGGTGGAAGATAGTACTTGATATATTGTATCTCACGTTAAATTTAGAAGTTGGCACACGACCTCGTTCTCTAGAAAATTAAGAGTGGCCAAATTGAGAATTTAGTTATTCATTTTTTTGAAGGTGTAATCCCCTAGCTAGGGGGATGATTTTCTGGTGGAAGATAGTTCTTGATATATTGTATCTCACGTTAAATTTAGAAGTTGGCACACGACCTCGTTCTCTAGAAAATTAAGAGTGGCCAAATTGAGAATTTAGTTATTCATTTTTTTGAAGGTGTAATCCCCTAGCTAGGGGGATGATTTTCTGGTGGAAGATAGTACTTGATATATTGTATCTCACGTTAAATTTAGAAGTTGGCACACGACCTCGTTCTCTAGAAAATTAAGAGTGGCCAAATTGAGAATTTAGTTATTCATTTTTTTGAAGGTGTAATCCCCTAGCTAGGGGGATGATTTTCTGGTGGAAGATAGTTCTTGATATATTGTATCTCACGTTAAATTTAGAAGTTGGCACACGACCTCGTTCTCTAGAAAATTAAGAGTGGCCAAATTGAGAATTTAGTTATTCATTTTTTTTAAGGTGTAATCCCCTAGCTAGGGGGATGATTTTCTGGTGGAAGATAGTACTTGATATATTGTATCTCACGTTAAATTTAGAAGTTGGCACACGACCTCGTTCTCTAGAAAATTAAGAGTGGCCAAATTGAGAATTTAGTTATTCATTTTTTTTAAGGTGTAATCCCCTAGCTAGGGGGATGATTTTCTGGTGGAAGATAGTACTTGATATATTGTATCTCACGTTAAATTTAGAAGTTGGCACACGACCTCGTTCTCTAGAAAATTAAGAGTGGCCAAATTGAGAATTTAGTTATTCATTTTTTTGAAGGTGTAATCCCCTAGCTAGGGGGATGATTTTCTGGTGGAAGATAGTTCTTGATATATTGTATCTCACGATAAATTTAGAAGTTGGCACACGACCTCGTTCTCTAGAAAATTAAGAGTGGCCAAATTGAGAATTTAGTTATTCATTTTTTTTAAGGTGTAATCCCCTAGCTAGGGGGATGATTTTCTGGTGGAAGATAGTTCTTGATATATTGTATCTCACGATAAATTTAGAAGTTGGCACACGACCTCGTTCTCTAGAAAATTAAGAGTGGCCAAATTGAGAATTTAGTTATTCATTTTTTTGAAGGTGTAATCCCCTAGCTAGGGGGATGATTTTCTGGTGGAAGATAGTACTTGATATATTGTATCTCACGTTAAATTTAGAAGTTGGTACACGACCTCGTTCTCTAGAAAATTAAGAGTGGCCAAATTGAGAATTTAGTTATTCATTTTTTTTAAGGTGTAATCCCCTAGCTAGGGGGATGATTTTCTGGTGGAAGATAGTTCTTGATATATTGTATCTCACGATAAATTTAGAAGTTGGCACACGACCTCGTTCTCTAGAAAATTAAGAGTGGCCAAATTGAGAATTTAGTTATTCATTTTTTTTAAGGTGTAATCCCCTAGCTAGGGGGATGATTTTCTGGTGGAAGATAGTTCTTGATATATTGTATCTCACGATAAATTTAGAAGTTGGCACACGACCTCGTTCTCTAGAAAATTAAGAGTGGCCAAATTGAGAATTTAGTTATTCATTTTTTTGAAGGTGTAATCCCCTAGCTAGGGGGATGATTTTCTGGTGGAAGATAGTACTTGATATATTGTATCTCACGTTAAATTTAGAAGTTGGTACACGACCTCGTTCTCTAGAAAATTAAGAGTGGCCAAATTGAGAATTTAGTTATTCATTTTTTTGAAGGTGTAATCCCCTAGCTAGGGGGATGGTTTTCTGGTGGAAGATAGTACTTGATATATTGTATCTCACGTTAAATTTAGAAGTTGGTACACGACCTCGTTCTCTAGAAAATTAAGAGTGGCCAAATTGAGAATTTAGTTATTCATTTTTTTGAAGGTGTAATCCCCTAGCTAGGGGGATGATTTTCTGGTGGAAGATAGTACTTGATATATTGTATCTCACGTTAAATTTAGAAGTTGGCACACGACCTCGTTCTCTAGAAAATTAAGAGTGGCCAAATTGAGAATTTAGTTATTCATTTTTTTGAAGGTGTAATCCCCTAGCTAGGGGGATGATTTTCTGGTGGAAGATAGTTCTTGATATATTGTATCTCACGATAAATTTAGAAGTTGGCACACGACCTCGTTCTCTAGAAAATTAAGAGTGGCCAAATTGAGAATTTAGTTATTCATTTTTTTGAAGGTGTAATCCCCTAGCTAGGGGGATGATTTTCTGGTGGAAGATAGTACTTGATATATTGTATCTCACGTTAAATTTAGAAGTTGGCACACGACCTCGTTCTCTAGAAAATTAAGAGTGGCCAAATTGAGAATTTAGTTATTCATTTTTTTGAAGGTGTAATCCCCTAGCTAGGGGGATGATTTTCTGGTGGAAGATAGTTCTTGATATATTGTATCTCACGTTAAATTTAGAAGTTGGCACGCGACCTCGTTCTCTAGAAAATTAAGAGTGGCCAAATTGAGAATTTAGTTATTCATTTTTTTGAAGGTGTAATCCCCTAGCTAGGGGGATGATTTTCTGGTGGAAGATAGTACTTGATATATTGTATCTCACGTTAAATTTAGAAGTTGGCACACGACCTCGTTCTCTAGAAAATTAAGAGTGGCCAAATTGAGAATTTAGATATTCATTTTTTTGAAGGTGTAATCCCCTAGCTAGGGGGATGATTTTCTGGTGGAAGATAGTTCTTGATATATTGTATCTCACGATAAATTTAGAAGTTGGCACACGACCTCGTTCTCTAGAAAATTAAGAGTGGCCAAATTGAGAATTTAGTTATTCATTTTTTTGAAGGTGTAATCCCCTAGCTAGGGGGATGGTTTTCTGGTGGAAGATAGTACTTGATATATTGTATCTCACGTTAAATTTAGAAGTTGGCACACGACCTCGTTCTCTAGAAAATTAAGAGTGGCCAAATTGAGAATTTAGTTATTCATTTTTTTGAAGGTGTAATCCCCTAGCTAGGGGGATGATTTTCTGGTGGAAGATAGTACTTCATATATTGTATCTCACGTTAAATTTAGAAGTTGGCACACGACCTCGTTCTCTAGAAAATTAAGAGTGGCCAAATTGAGAATTTAGTTATTCATTTTTTTGAAGGTGTAATCCCCTAGCTAGGGGGATGATTTTCTGGTGGAAGATAGTACTTGATATATTGTATCTCACGTTAAATTTAGAAGTTGGCACACGACCTCGTTCTCTAGAAAATTAAGAGTGGCCAAATTGAGAATTTAGATATTCATTTTTTTGAAGGTGTAATCCCCTAGCTAGGGGGATGGTTTTCTGGTGGAAGATAGTACTTGATATATTGTATCTCACGTTAAATTTAGAAGTTGGCACACGACCTCGTTCTCTAGAAAATTAAGAGTGGCCAAATTGAGAATTTAGATATTCATTTTTTTGAAGGTGTAATCCCCTAGCTAGGGGGATGGTTTTCTGGTGGAAGATAGTACTTGATATATTGTATCTCACGTTAAATTTAGAAGTTGGCACACGACCTCGTTCTCTAGAAAATTAAGAGTGGCCAAATTGAGAATTTAGTTATTCATTTTTTTGAAGGTGTAATCCCCTAGCTAGGGGGATGATTTTCTGGTGGAAGATAGTACTTGATATATTGTATCTCACGTTAAATTTAGAAGTTGGTACACGACCTCGTTCTCTAGAAAATTAAGAGTGGCCAAATTGAGAATTTAGTTATTCATTTTTTTGAAGGTGTAATCCCCTAGCTAGGGGGATGGTTTTCTGGTGGAAGATAGTACTTGATATATTGTATCTCACGTTAAATTTAGAAGTTGGCACACGACCTCGTTCTCTAGAAAATTAAGAGTGGCCAAATTGAGAATTTAGTTATTCATTTTTTTGAAGGTGTAATCCCCTAGCTAGGGGGATGATTTTCTGGTGGAAGATAGTACTTCATATATTGTATCTCACGTTAAATTTAGAAGTTGGCACACGACCTCGTTCTCTAGAAAATTAAGAGTGGCCAAATTGAGAATTTAGTTATTCATTTTTTTGAAGGTGTAATCCCCTAGCTAGGGGGATGGTTTTCTGGTGGAAGATAGTACTTGATATATTGTATCTCACGTTAAATTTAGAAGTTGGCACACGACCTCGTTCTCTAGAAAATTAAGAGTGGCCAAATTGAGAATTTAGATATTCATTTTTTTGAAGGTGTAATCCCCTAGCTAGGGGGATGGTTTTCTGGTGGAAGATAGTACTTGATATATTGTATCTCACGTTAAATTTAGAAGTTGGCACACGACCTCGTTCTCTAGAAAATTAAGAGTGGCCAAATTGAGAATTTAGTTATTCATTTTTTTGAAGGTGTAATCCCCTAGCTAGGGGGATGATTTTCTGGTGGAAGATAGTACTTGATATATTGTATCTCACGTTAAATTTAGAAGTTGGTACACGACCTCGTTCTCTAGAAAATTAAGAGTGGCCAAATTGAGAATTTAGTTATTCATTTTTTTGAAGGTGTAATCCCCTAGCTAGGGGGATGATTTTCTGGTGGAAGATAGTACTTCATATATTGTATCTCACGTTAAATTTAGAAGTTGGCACACGACCTCGTTCTCTAGAAAATTAAGAGTGGCCAAATTGAGAATTTAGTTATTCATTTTTTTGAAGGTGTAATCCCCTAGCTAGGGGGATGATTTTCTGGTGGAAGATAGTACTTGATATATTGTATCTCACGTTAAATTTAGAAGTTGGCACACGACCTCGTTCTCTAGAAAATTAAGAGTGGCCAAATTGAGAATTTAGTTATTCATTTTTTTGAAGGTGTAATCCCCTAGCTAGGGGGATGATTTTCTGGTGGAAGATAGTACTTGATATATTGTATCTCACGTTAAATTTAGAAGTTGGTACACGACCTCGTTCTCTAGAAAATTAAGAGTGGCCAAATTGAGAATTTAGTTATTCATTTTTTTGAAGGTGTAATCCCCTAGCTAGGGGGATGATTTTCTGGTGGAAGATAGTACTTCATATATTGTATCTCACGTTAAATTTAGAAGTTGGCACACGACCTCGTTCTCTAGAAAATTAAGAGTGGCCAAATTGAGAATTTAGTTATTCATTTTTTTTAAGGTGTAATCCCCTAGCTAGGGGGATGATTTTCTGGTGGAAGATAGTACTTGATATATTGTATCTCACGTTAAATTTAGAAGTTGGTACACGACCTCGTTCTCTAGAAAATTAAGAGTGGCCAAATTGAGAATTTAGTTATTCATTTTTTTGAAGGTGTAATCCCCTAGCTAGGGGGATGATTTTCTGGTGGAAGATAGTACTTGATATATTGTATCTCACGTTAAATTTAGAAGTTGGTACACGACCTCGTTCTCTAGAAAATTAAGAGTGGCCAAATTGAGAATTTAGTTATTCATTTTTTTGAAGGTGTAATCCCCTAGCTAGGGGGATGATTTTCTGGTGGAAGATAGTACTTGATATATTGTATCTCACGTTAAATTTAGAAGTTGGTACACGACCTCGTTCTCTAGAAAATTAAGAGTGGCCAAATTGAGAATTTAGTTATTCATTTTTTTGAAGGTGTAATCCCCTAGCTAGGGGGATGATTTTCTGGTGGAAGATAGTACTTGATATATTGTATCTCACGTTAAATTTAGAAGTTGGCACACGACCTCGTTCTCTAGAAAATTAAGAGTGGCCAAATTGAGAATTTAGTTATTCATTTTTTTGAAGGTGTAATCCCCTAGCTAGGGGGATGATTTTCTGGTGGAAGATAGTTCTTGATATATTGTATCTCACGTTAAATTTAGAAGTTGGCACACGACCTCGTTCTCTAGAAAATTAAGAGTGGCCAAATTGAGAATTTAGTTATTCATTTTTTTGAAGGTGTAATCCCCTAGCTAGGGGGATGATTTTCTGGTGGAAGATAGTACTTCATATATTGTATCTCACGTTAAATTTAGAAGTTGGCACACGACCTCGTTCTCTAGAAAATTAAGAGTGGCCAAATTGAGAATTTAGTTATTCATTTTTTTTAAGGTGTAATCCCCTAGCTAGGGGGATGATTTTCTGGTGGAAGATAGTACTTGATATATTGTATCTCACGTTAAATTTAGAAGTTGGCACACGACCTCGTTCTCTAGAAAATTAAGAGTGGCCAAATTGAGAATTTAGTTATTCATTTTTTTGAAGGTGTAATCCCCTAGCTAGGGGGATGATTTTCTGGTGGAAGATAGTACTTGATATATTGTATCTCACGTTAAATTTAGAAGTTGGCACACGACCTCGTTCTCTAGAAAATTAAGAGTGGCCAAATTGAGAATTTAGTTATTCATTTTTTTTGAAGGTGTAATCCCCTAGCTAGGGGGATGATTTTCTGGTGGAAGATAGTTCTTGATATATTGTATCTCACGTTAAATTTAGAAGTTGGCACACGACCTCGTTCTCTAGAAAATTAAGAGTGGCCAAATTGAGAATTTAGTTATTCATTTTTTTGAAGGTGTAATCCCCTAGCTAGGGGGATGATTTTCTGGTGGAAGATAGTACTTGATATATTGTATCTCACGTTAAATTTAGAAGTTGGCACACGACCTCGTTCTCTAGAAAATTAAGAGTGGCCAAATTGAGAATTTAGTTATTCATTTTTTTGAAGGTGTAATCCCCTAGCTAGGGGGATGATTTTCTGGTGGAAGATAGTACTTGATATATTGTATCTCACGTTAAATTTAGAAGTTGGCACACGACCTCGTTCTCTAGAAAATTAAGAGTGGCCAAATTGAGAATTTAGTTATTCATTTTTTTTAAGGTGTAATCCCCTAGCTAGGGGGATGATTTTCTGGTGGAAGATAGTACTTGATATATTGTATCTCACGTTAAATTTAGAAGTTGGCACACGACCTCGTTCTCTAGAAAATTAAGAGTGGCCAAATTGAGAATTTAGTTATTCATTTTTTTGAAGGTGTAATCCCCTAGCTAGGGGGATGATTTTCTGGTGGAAGATAGTACTTGATATATTGTATCTCACGTTAAATTTAGAAGTTGGCACACGACCTCATTCTCTAGAAAATTAAGAGTGGCCAAATTGAGAATTTAGTTATTCATTTTTTTGAAGGTGTAATCCCCTAGCTAGGGGGATGATTTTCTGGTGGAAGATAGTACTTGATATATTGTATCTCACGTTAAATTTAGAAGTTGGCACACGACCTCGTTCTCTAGAAAATTAAGAGTGGCCAAATTGAGAATTTAGTTATTCATTTTTTTGAAGGTGTAATCCCCTAGCTAGGGGGATGATTTTCTGGTGGAAGATAGTTCTTGATATATTGTATCTCACGATAAATTTAGAAGTTGGCACACGACCTCGTTCTCTAGAAAATTAAGAGTGGCCAAATTGAGAATTTAGTTATTCATTTTTTTTAAGGTGTAATCCCCTAGCTAGGGGGATGATTTTCTGGTGGAAGATAGTTCTTGATATATTGTATCTCACGATAAATTTAGAAGTTGGCACACGACCTCGTTCTCTAGAAAATTAAGAGTGGCCAAATTGAGAATTTAGTTATTCATTTTTTTGAAGGTGTAATCCCCTAGCTAGGGGGATGATTTTCTGGTGGAAGATAGTACTTGATATATTGTATCTCACGTTAAATTTAGAAGTTGGTACACGACCTCGTTCTCTAGAAAATTAAGAGTGGCCAAATTGAGAATTTAGTTATTCATTTTTTTGAAGGTGTAATCCCCTAGCTAGGGGGATGGTTTTCTGGTGGAAGATAGTACTTGATATATTGTATCTCACGTTAAATTTAGAAGTTGGTACACGACCTCGTTCTCTAGAAAATTAAGAGTGGCCAAATTGAGAATTTAGTTATTCATTTTTTTGAAGGTGTAATCCCCTAGCTAGGGGGATGATTTTCTGGTGGAAGATAGTACTTGATATATTGTATCTCACGTTAAATTTAGAAGTTGGCACACGACCTCGTTCTCTAGAAAATTAAGAGTGGCCAAATTGAGAATTTAGATATTCATTTTTTTGAAGGTGTAATCCCCTAGCTAGGGGGATGATTTTCTGGTGGAAGATAGTTCTTGATATATTGTATCTCACGTTAAATTTAGAAGTTGGCACGCGACCTCGTTCTCTAGAAAATTAAGAGTGGCCAAATTGAGAATTTAGTTATTCATTTTTTTGAAGGTGTAATCCCCTAGCTAGGGGGATGATTTTCTGGTGGAAGATAGTACTTGATATATTGTATCTCACGTTAAATTTAGAAGTTGGCACACGACCTCGTTCTCTAGAAAATTAAGAGTGGCCAAATTGAGAATTTAGATATTCATTTTTTTGAAGGTGTAATCCCCTAGCTAGGGGGATGATTTTCTGGTGGAAGATAGTTCTTGATATATTGTATCTCACGATAAATTTAGAAGTTGGCACACGACCTCGTTCTCTAGAAAATTAAGAGTGGCCAAATTGAGAATTTAGTTATTCATTTTTTTGAAGGTGTAATCCCCTAGCTAGGGGGATGATTTTCTGGTGGAAGATAGTACTTGATATATTGTATCTCACGTTAAATTTAGAAGTTGGTACACGACCTCGTTCTCTAGAAAATTAAGAGTGGCCAAATTGAGAATTTAGTTATTCATTTTTTTGAAGGTGTAATCCCCTAGCTAGGGGGATGGTTTTCTGGTGGAAGATAGTACTTGATATATTGTATCTCACGTTAAATTTAGAAGTTGGCACACGACCTCGTTCTCTAGAAAATTAAGAGTGGCCAAATTGAGAATTTAGTTATTCATTTTTTTGAAGGTGTAATCCCCTAGCTAGGGGGATGATTTTCTGGTGGAAGATAGTTCTTGATATATTGCATCTCACGATAAATTTAGAAGTTGGCACACGACCTCGTTCTCTAGAAAATTAAGAGTGGCCAAATTGAGAATTTAGCTATTCATTTTTTTGAAGGTGTAATCCCCTAGCTAGGGGGATGATTTTCTGGTGGAAGATAGTACTTGATATATTGTATCTCATGTTAAATTTAGAAGTTGGCACACGACCTCGTTCTCTAGAAAATTAAGAGTGGCCAAATTGAGAATTTAGTTATTCATTTTTTTGAAGGTGTAATCCCCTAGCTAGGGGGATGATTTTCTGGTGGAAGATAGTACTTGATATATTGTATCTCATGTTAAATTTAGAAGTTGGCACACGACCTCGTTCTCTAGAAAATTAAGAGTGGCCAAATTGAGAATTTAGTTATTCATTTTTTTGAAGGTGTAATCCCCTAGCTAGGGGGATGATTTTCTGGTGGAAGATAGTTCTTGATATATTGCATCTCACGATAAATTTAGAAGTTGGCACACGACCTCGTTCTCTAGAAAATTAAGAGTGGCCAAATTGAGAATTTAGCTATTCATTTTTTTGAAGGTGTAATCCCCTAGCTAGGGGGATGATTTTCAGGTGGAAGATAGTACTTGATATATTGTATCTCACGTTCAATTTAGAAGTTGGCACACGACCTCGTTCTCTAGAAAATTAAGAGTGGCCAAATTGAGAATTTAGTTATTCATTTTTTTGAAGGTGTAATCCCCTAGCTAGGGGGATGATTTTCAGGTGGAAGATAGTACTTGATATATTGTATCTCACGTTAAATTTAGAAGTTGGCACACGACCTCGTTCTCTAGAAAATTAAGAGTGGCCAAATAGAGAATTTAGTTATTCATTTTTTTGAAGGTGTAATCCCCTAGCTAGGGGGATGATTTTCAGGTGGAAGATAGTACTTGATATATTGTATCTCACGTTCAATTTAGAAGTTGGCACACGACCTCGTTCTCTAGAAAATTAAGAGTGGCCAAATTGAGAATTTAGTTATTCATTTTTTTGAAGGTGTAATCCCCTAGCTAGGGGGATGATTTTCAGGTGGAAGATAGTACTTGATATATTGTATCTCACGTTCAATTTAGAAGTTGGCACACGACCTCGTTCTCTAGAAAATTAAGAGTGGCCAAATTGAGAATTTAGTTATTCATTTTTTTGAAGGTGTAATCCCCTAGCTAGGGGGATGATTTTCAGGTGGAAGATAGTACTTGATATATTGTATCTCACGTTCAATTTAGAAGTTGGCACACGACCTCGTTCTCTAGAAAATTAAGAGTGGCCAAATTGAGAATTTAGTTATTCATTTTTTTGAAGGTGTAATCCCCTAGCTAGGGGGATGATTTTCAGGTGGAAGATAGTACTTGATATATTGTATCTCACGTTCAATTTAGAAGTTGGCACACGACCTCGTTCTCTAGAAAATTAAGAGTGGCCAAATTGAGAATTTAGTTATTCATTTTTTTGAAGGTGTAATCCCCTAGCTAGGGGGATGATTTTCTGGTGGAAGATAGTTCTTGATATATTGTATCTCACGTTAAATTTAGAAGTTGGCACGCGACCTCGTTCTCTAGAAAATTAAGAGTGGCCAAATTGAGAATTTAGTTATTCATTTTTTTGAAGGTGTAATCCCCTAGCTAGGGGGATGATTTTCTGGTGGAAGATAGTTCTTGATATATTGTATCTCACGATAAATTTAGAAGTTGGCACACGACCTCGTTCTCTAGAAAATTAAGAGTGGCCAAATTGAGAATTTAGTTATTCATTTTTTTGAAGGTGTAATCCCCTAGCTAGGGGGATGATTTTCAGGTGGAAGATAGTACTTGATATATTGTATCTCACGTTCAATTTAGAAGTTGGCACACGACCTCGTTCTCTAGAAAATTAAGAGTGGCCAAATTGAGAATTTAGATATTCATTTTTTTGAAGGTGTAATCCCCTAGCTAGGGGGATGATTTTCTGGTGGAAGATAGTTCTTGATATATTGTATCTCACGTTAAATTTAGAAGTTGGCACGCGACCTCGTTCTCTAGAAAATTAAGAGTGGCCAAATTGAGAATTTAGTTATTCATTTTTTTGAAGGTGTAATCCCCTAGCTAGGGGGATGATTTTCTGGTGGAAGATAGTTCTTGATATATTGTATCTCACGATAAATTTAGAAGTTGGCACACGACCTCGTTCTCTAGAAAATTAAGAGTGGCCAAATTGAGAATTTAGTTATTCATTTTTTTGAAGGTGTAATCCCCTAGCTAGGGGGATGATTTTCTGGTGGAAGATAGTTCTTGATATATTGTATCTCACGATAAATTTAGAAGTTGGCACACGACCTCGTTCTCTAGAAAATTAAGAGTGGCCAAATTGAGAATTTAGTTATTCATTTTTTTGAAGGTGTAATCCCCTAGCTAGGGGGATGATTTTCTGGTGGAAGATAGTTCTTGATATATTGTATCTCACGATAAATTTAGAAGTTGGCACACGACCTCGTTCTCTAGAAAATTAAGAGTGGCCAAATTGAGAATTTAGTTATTCATTTTTTTGGAGGTGTAATCCCCTAGCTAGGGGGATGATTTTCCGGTGGAAGATAGTACTTGATATATTGCATCTCATGTTAAATTTAGAAGTTGGCACACGACCTCGTTCTCTAGAAAATTAAGAGTGGCCAAATTGAGAATTTAGTTATTCATTTTTTTGAAGGTGTAATCCCCTAGCTAGGGGGATGATTTTCTGGTGGAAGATAGTTCTTGATATATTGTATCTCATGTTAAATTTAGAAGTTGGCACACGACCTCGTTCTCTAGAAAATTAAGAGTGGCCAAATTGAGAATTTAGTTATTCATTTTTTTGAAGGTGTAATCCCCTAGCTAGGGGGATGATTTTCTGGTGGAAGATAGTTCTTGATATATTGTATCTCACGTTAAATTTAGAAGTTGGCACACGACCTCGTTCTCTAGAAAATTAAGAGTGGCCAAATTGAGAATTTAGTTATTCATTTTTTTGAAGGTGTAATCCCCTAGCTAGGGGGATGATTTTCTGGTGGAAGATAGTTCTTGATATATTGTATCTCACGTTAAATTTAGAAGTTGGCACACGACCTCGTTCTCTAGAAAATTAAGAGTGGCCAAATTGAGAATTTAGTTATTCATTTTTTTGAAGGTCTAATCCCATAGCTAGGGGGATGATTTTCAGGTGGAAGATAGTACTTGATATATTGTATCTCACGTTAAATTTAGAAGTTGGCACACGACCTCGTTCTCTAGAAAATTAAGAGTGGCCAAATTGAGAATTTAGTTATTCATTTTTTTGAAGGACTAATCCCATAGCTAGGGGGATGATTTTCAGGTGGAAGATAGTACTTGATATATTGTATCTCACGTTAAATTTAGAAGTTGGCACACGACCTCGTTCTCTAGAAAATTAAGAGTGGCCAAATTGAGAATTTAGTTATTCATTTTTTTGAAGGTCTAATCCCATAGCTAGGGGGATGATTTTCTGGTGGAAGATAGTACTTGATATATTGTATCTCACGTTAAATTTAGAAGTTGGTACACGACCTCGTTCTCTAGAAAATTAAGAGTGGCCAAATTGAGAATTTAGTTATTCATTTTTTTGAAGGTCTAATCCCATAGCTAGGGGGATGATTTTCAGGTGGAAGATAGTACTTGATATATTGTATCTCACGTTAAATTTAGAAGTTGGCACACGACCTCGTTCTCTAGAAAATTAAGAGTGGCCAAATTGAGAATTTAGTTATTCATTTTTTTGAAGGTCTAATCCCATAGCTAGGGGGATGATTTTCAGGTGGAAGATAGTACTTGATATATTGTATCTCACGTTAAATTTAGAAGTTGGCACACGACCTCGTTCTCTAGAAAATTAAGAGTGGCCAAATTGAGAATTTAGTTATTCATTTTTTTGAAGGTGTAATCCCCTAGCTAGGGGGATGATTTTCTGGTGGAAGATAGTACTTGATATATTGTATCTCACGTTAAATTTAGAAGTTGGCACACGACCTCGTTCTCTAGAAAATTAAGAGTGGCCAAATTGAGAATTTAGTTATTCATTTTTTTGAAGGTCTAATCCCATAGCTAGGGGGATGATTTTCAGGTGGAAGATAGTACTTGATATATTGTATCTCACGTTAAATTTAGAAGTTGGCACACGACCTCGTTCTCTAGAAAATTAAGAGTGGCCAAATTGAGAATTTAGTTATTCATTTTTTTGAAGGTCTAATCCCATAGCTAGGGGGATGATTTTCAGGTGGAAGATAGTACTTGATATATTGTATCTCACGTTAAATTTAGAAGTTGGCACACGACCTCGTTCTCTAGAAAATTAAGAGTGGCCAAATTGAGAATTTAGTTATTCATTTTTTTGAAGGTCTAATCCCATAGCTAGGGGGATGATTTTCAGGTGGAAGATAGTACTTGATATATTGTATCTCACGTTAAATTTAGAAGTTGGCACACGACCTCGTTCTCTAGAAAATTAAGAGTGGCCAAATTGAGAATTTAGTTATTCATTTTTTTGAAGGTCTAATCCCATAGCTAGGGGGATGATTTTCAGGTGGAAGATAGTACTTGATATATTGTATCTCACGTTAAATTTAGAAGTTGGCACACGACCTCGTTCTCTAGAAAATTAAGAGTGGCCAAATTGAGAATTTAGTTATTCATTTTTTTGAAGGTCTAATCCCATAGCTAGGGGGATGATTTTCAGGTGGAAGATAGTACTTGATATATTGTATCTCACGTTAAATTTAGAAGTTGGCACACGACCTCGTTCTCTAGAAAATTAAGAGTGGCCAAATTGAGAATTTAGTTATTCATTTTTTTGAAGGTCTAATCCCATAGCTAGGGGGATGATTTTCAGGTGGAAGACAGTACTTGATATATTGTATCTCACGTTAAATTTAGAAGTTGGCACACGACCTCGTTCTCTAGAAAATTAAGAGTGGCCAAATTGAGAATTTAGTTATTCATTTTTTTGAAGGTCTAATCCCATAGCTAGGGGGATGATTTTCAGGTGGAAGATAGTACTTGATATATTGTATCTCACGTTAAATTTAGAAGTTGGTACACGACCTCGTTCTCTAGAAAATTAAGAGTGGCCAAATTGAGAATTTAGTTATTCATTTTTTTGAAGGTCTAATCCCCTAGCTAGGGGGATGATTTTCTGGTGGAAGATAGTATTTGATATTTTGTATCTCACGTTAAATTTAGAAGTTGGCACACGACCTCGTTCTCTAGAAAATTAAGAGTGGCCAAATTGAGAATTTAGTTATTCATTTTTTTGAAGGTCTAATCCCCTAGCTAGGGGGATGATTTTCTGGTGGAAGATAGTATTTGATATTTTGTATCTCACGTTAAATTTAGAAGTTGGCACACGACCTCGTTCTCTAGAAAATTAAGAGTGGCCAAATTGAGAATTTAGTTATTCATTTTTTTGAAGGTGTAATCCCCTAGCTAGGGGGATGATTTTCTGGTGGAAGATAGTTCTTGATATATTGTATCTCACGTTAAATTTAGAAGTTGGCACACGACCTCGTTCTCTAGAAAATTAAGAGTGGCCAAATTGAGAATTTAGTTATTTATTTTTTTGAAGGTGTAATCCCCTAGCTAGGGGGATGATTTTCTGGTGGAAGATAGTACTTGATATATTGTATCTCACGTTAAATTTAGAAGTTGGCACACGACCTCGTTCTCTAGAAAATTAAGAGTGGCCAAATTGAGAATTTAGTTATTCATTTTTTTGAAGGTGTAATCCCCTAGCTAGGGGGATGATTTTCTGGTGGAAGATAGTTCTTGATATATTGTATCTCACGTTAAATTTAGAGAAGTTAGCAAACGACCTCGTTCCCTAGAAAATTAAGAGTGGCCAAATTGAGAATTTAGTTATTCATTTTTTTGAAGGTGTAATCCCCTAGCTAGGGGGATGATTTTCTGGTGGAAGATAGTACTTGATATATTGTATCTCACGTTAAATTTAGAAGTTGGCACACGACCTCGTTCTCTAGAAAATTAAGAGTGGCCAAATTGAGAATTTAGTTATTGATTTTTTTTAAGGTGTAATCCCCTAGCTAGGGGGATGATTTTCTGGTGGAAGATAGTACTTGATATATTGTATCTCACGTTAAATTTAGAGAAGTTAGCAAACGACCTCGTTCCCTAGAAAATTAAGAGTGGCCAAATTGAGAATTTAGTTATTCATTTTTTTGAAGGTGTAATCCCCTAGCTAGGGGGATGATTTTCTGGTGGAAGATAGTACTTGATATATTGTATCTCACGTTAAATTTAGAAGTTGGCACACGACCTCGTTCTCTAGAAAATTAAGAGTGGCCAAATTGAGAATTTAGTTATTGATTTTTTTTAAGGTGTAATCCCCTAGCTAGGGGGATGATTTTCTGGTGGAAGATAGTACTTGATATATTGTATCTCACGTTAAATTTAGAGAAGTTAGCAAACGACCTCGTTCCCTAGAAAATTAAGAGTGGCCAAATTGAGAATTTAGTTATTCATTTTTTTGAAGGTGTAATCCCCTAGCTAGGGGGATGATTTTCTGGTGGAAGATAGTACTTGATATATTGTATCTCACGTTAAATTTAGAAGTTGGCACACGACCTCGTTCTCTAGAAAATTAAGAGTGGCCAAATTGAGAATTTAGTTATTGATTTTTTTTAAGGTGTAATCCCCTAGCTAGGGGGATGATTTTCTGGTGGAAGATAGTACTTGATATATTGTATCTCACGTTAAATTTAGAGAAGTTAGCAAACGACCTCGTTCCCTAGAAAATTAAGAGTGGCCAAATTGAGAATTTAGTTATTCATTTTTTTGAAGGTGTAATCCCCTAGCTAGGGGGATGATTTTCTGGTGGAAGATAGTACTTGATATATTGTATCTCACGTTAAATTTAGAAGTTGGCACACGACCTCGTTCTCTAGAAAATTAAGAGTGGCCAAATTGAGAATTTAGTTATTCATTTTTTTGAAGGTGTAATCCCCTAGCTAGGGGGATGATTTTCTGGTGGAAGATAGTTCTTGATATATTGTATCTCACGTTAAATTTAGAGAAGTTAGCAAACGACCTCGTTCCCTAGAAAATTAAGAGTGGCCAAATTGAGAATTTAGTTATTCATTTTTTTGAAGGTGTAATCCCCTAGCTAGGGGGATGATTTTCTGGTGGAAGATAGTACTTGATATATTGTATCTCACGTTAAATTTAGAAGTTGGCACACGACCTCGTTCTCTAGAAAATTAAGAGTGGCCAAATTGAGAATTTAGTTATTGATTTTTTTTAAGGTGTAATCCCCTAGCTAGGGGGATGATTTTCTGGTGGAAGATAGTACTTGATATATTGTATCTCACGTTAAATTTAGAAGTTGGCACACGACCTCGTTCTCTAGAAAATTAAGAGTGGCCAAATTGAGAATTTAGTTATTCATTTTTTTGAAGGTGTAATCCCCTAGCTAGGGGGATGATTTTCTGGTGGAAGATAGTTCTTGATATATTGTATCTCACGTTAAATTTAGAGAAGTTAGCAAACGACCTCGTTCCCTAGAAAATTAAGAGTGGCCAAATTGAGAATTTAGTTATTCATTTTTTTGAAGGTGTAATCCCCTAGCTAGGGGGGATGATTTTCTGGTGGAAGATAGTACTTGATATATTGTATCTCACGTTAAATTTAGAAGTTGGCACACGACCTCGTTCTCTAGAAAATTAAGAGTGGCCAAATTGAGAATTTAGTTATTCATTTTTTTGAAGGTGTAATCCCCTAGCTAGGGGGATGATTTTCTGGTGGAAGATAGTTCTTGATATATTGTATCTCACGTTAAATTTAGAGAAGTTAGCAAACGACCTCGTTCCCTAGAAAATTAAGAGTGGCCAAATTGAGAATTTAGTTATTCATTTTTTTGAAGGTGTAATCCCCTAGCTAGGGGGATGATTTTCTGGTGGAAGATAGTACTTGATATGTTGTATCTCACGTTAAATTTAGAAGTTGGCACACGACCTCGTTCTCTAGAAAATTAAGAGTGGCCAAATTGAGAATTTAGTTATTCATTTTTTTGAAGGTCTAATCCCCTAGCTAGGGGGATGATTTTCTGGTGGAAGATAGTACTTGATATATTGCATCTCACGTTAAATTTAGAAGTTGGCACACGACCTCGTTCTCTAGAAAATTAAGAGTGGCCAAATTGAGAATTTAGTTATTCATTTTTTTGAAGGTGTAATCCCCTAGCTAGGGGGATGATTTTCTGGTGGAAGATAGTTCTTGATATATTGTATCTCACGTTAAATTTAGAGAAGTTAGCAAACGACCTCGTTCCCTAGAAAATTAAGAGTGGCCAAATTGAGAATTTAGTTATTCATTTTTTTGAAGGTGTAATCCCCTAGCTAGGGGGATGATTTTCTGGTGGAAGATAGTACTTGATATGTTGTATCTCACGTTAAATTTAGAAGTTGGCACACGACCTCGTTCTCTAGAAAATTAAGAGTGGCCAAATTGAGAATTTAGTTATTCATTTTTTTGAAGGTCTAATCCCCTAGCTAGGGGGATGATTTTCTGGTGGAAGATAGTACTTGATATATTGCATCTCACGTTAAATTTAGAAGTTGGCACACGACCTCGTTCTCTAGAAAATTAAGAGTGGCCAAATTGAGAATTTAGTTATTCATTTTTTTGAAGGTGTAATCCCCTAGCTAGGGGGATGATTTTCTGGTGGAAGATAGTTCTTGATATATTGTATCTCACGTTAAATTTAGAGAAGTTAGCAAACGACCTCGTTCCCTAGAAAATTAAGAGTGGCCAAATTGAGAATTTAGTTATTCATTTTTTTGAAGGTGTAATCCCCTAGCTAGGGGGATGATTTTCTGGTGGAAGATAGTACTTGATATGTTGTATCTCACGTTAAATTTAGAAGTTGGCACACGACCTCGTTCTCTAGAAAATTAAGAGTGGCCAAATTGAGAATTTAGTTATTCATTTTTTTGAAGGTCTAATCCCCTAGCTAGGGGGATGATTTTCTGGTGGAAGATAGTACTTGATATATTGCATCTCACGTTAAATTTAGAAGTTGGCACACGACCTCGTTCTCTAGAAAATTAAGAGTGGCCAAATTGAGAATTTAGTTATTCATTTTTTTGAAGGTGTAATTCCCTAGCTAGGGGGATGATTTTCTGGTGGAAGATAGTACTTGATATATTGTATCTCACGTTAAATTTAGAAGTTGGCACACGACCTCGTTCTCTAGAAAATTAAGAGTGGCCAAATTGAGAATTTAGTTATTCATTTTTTTGAAGGTCTAATCCCCTAGCTAGGGGGATGATTTTCTGGTGGAAGATAGTATTTGATATATTGTATCTCACGTTAAATTTAGAAGTTGGCACACGACCTCGTTCTCTAGAAAATTAAGAGTGGCCAAATTGAGAATTTAGTTATTCATTTTTTTGAAGGTGTAATCCCCTAGCTAGGGGGATGATTTTCTGGTGGAAGATAGTACTTGATATATTGTATCTCACGTTAAATTTAGAAGTTGGCACACGACCTCGTTCTCTAGAAAATTAAGAGTGGCCAAATTGAGAATTTAGTTATTCATTTTTTTGAAGGTGTAATCCCCCAGCTAGGGGGATGATTTTCTGGTGGAAGATAGTACTTGATATATTGTATCTCACGTTAAATTTAGAAGTTGGCACACGACCTCGTTCTCTAGAAAATTAAGAGTGGCCAAATTGAGAATTTAGTTATTCATTTTTTTGAAGGTGTAATCCCCTAGCTAGGGGGATGATTTTCTGGTGGAAGATAGTACTTCATATATTGTATCTCACGTTAAATTTAGAAGTTGGCACACGACCTCGTTCTCTAGAAAATTAAGAGTGGCCAAATTGAGAATTTAGTTATTCATTTTTTTTAAGGTGTAATCCCCTAGCTAGGGGGATGATTTTCTGGTGGAAGATAGTACTTGATATATTGTATCTCACGTTAAATTTAGAAGTTGGCACACGACCTCGTTCTCTAGAAAATTAAGAGTGGCCAAATTGAGAATTTAGTTATTCATTTTTTTGAAGGTGTAATCCCCTAGCTAGGGGGATGATTTTCTGGTGGAAGATAGTACTTGATATATTGTATCTCACGTTAAATTTAGAAGTTGGCACACGACCTCGTTCTCTAGAAAATTAAGAGTGGCCAAATTGAGAATTTAGTTATTCATTTTTTTGAAGGTGTAATCCCCTAGCTAGGGGGATGATTTTCTGGTGGAAGATAGTACTTGATATATTGTATCTCACGTTAAATTTAGAAGTTGGCACACGACCTCGTTCTCTAGAAAATTAAGAGTGGCCAAATTGAGAATTTAGTTATTCATTTTTTTGAAGGTGTAATCCCCTAGCTAGGGGGATGATTTTCTGGTGGAAGATAGTACTTCATATATTGTATCTCACGTTAAATTTAGAAGTTGGCACACGACCTCGTTCTCTAGAAAATTAAGAGTGGCCAAATTGAGAATTTAGTTATTCATTTTTTTTAAGGTGTAATCCCCTAGCTAGGGGGATGATTTTCTGGTGGAAGATAGTACTTGATATATTGTATCTCACGTTAAATTTAGAAGTTGGCACACGACCTCGTTCTCTAGAAAATTAAGAGTGGCCAAATTGAGAATTTAGTTATTCATTTTTTTGAAGGTGTAATCCCCTAGCTAGGGGGATGATTTTCTGGTGGAAGATAGTACTTGATATATTGTATCTCACGTTAAATTTAGAAGTTGGCACACGACCTCGTTCTCTAGAAAATTAAGAGTGGCCAAATTGAGAATTTAGTTATTCATTTTTTTTAAGGTGTAATCCCCTAGCTAGGGGGATGATTTTCTGGTGGAAGATAGTACTTGATATATTGTATCTCACGTTAAATTTAGAAGTTGGCACACGACCTCGTTCTCTAGAAAATTAAGAGTGGCCAAATTGAGAATTTAGTTATTCATTTTTTTGAAGGTGTAATCCCCTAGCTAGGGGGATGATTTTCTGGTGGAAGATAGTACTTGATATATTGTATCTCACGTTAAATTTAGAAGTTGGTACACGACCTCGTTCTCTAGAAAATTAAGAGTGGCCAAATTGAGAATTTAGTTATTCATTTTTTTGAAGGTGTAATCCCCTAGCTAGGGGGATGATTTTCTGGTGGAAGATAGTACTTCATATATTGTATCTCACGTTAAATTTAGAAGTTGGCACACGACCTCGTTCTCTAGAAAATTAAGAGTGGCCAAATTGAGAATTTAGTTATTCATTTTTTTGAAGGTGTAATCCCCTAGCTAGGGGGATGATTTTCTGGTGGAAGATAGTACTTCATATATTGTATCTCACGTTAAATTTAGAAGTTGGCACACGACCTCGTTCTCTAGAAAATTAAGAGTGGCCAAATTGAGAATTTAGTTATTCATTTTTTTTAAGGTGTAATCCCCTAGCTAGGGGGATGATTTTCTGGTGGAAGATAGTACTTGATATATTGTATCTCACGTTAAATTTAGAAGTTGGCACACGACCTCGTTCTCTAGAAAATTAAGAGTGGCCAAATTGAGAATTTAGTTATTCATTTTTTTGAAGGTGTAATCCCCTAGCTAGGGGGATGATTTTCTGGTGGAAGATAGTTCTTGATATATTGTATCTCACGTTAAATTTAGAAGTTGGCACACGACCTCGTTCTCTAGAAAATTAAGAGTGGCCAAATTGAGAATTTAGTTATTCATTTTTTTGAAGGTGTAATCCCCTAGCTAGGGGGATGATTTTCTGGTGGAAGATAGTTCTTGATATATTGTATCTCACGTTAAATTTAGAAGTTGGTACACGACCTCGTTCTCTAGAAAATTAAGAGTGGCCAAATTGAGAATTTAGTTATTCATTTTTTTGAAGGTGTAATCCCCTAGCTAGGGGGATGATTTTCTGGTGGAAGATAGTACTTCATATATTGTATCTCACGTTAAATTTAGAAGTTGGTACACGACCTCGTTCTCTAGAAAATTAAGAGTGGCCAAATTGAGAATTTAGTTATTCATTTTTTTGAAGGTGTAATCCCCTAGCTAGGGGGATGATTTTCTGGTGGAAGATAGTACTTCATATATTGTATCTCACGTTAAATTTAGAAGTTGGCACACGACCTCGTTCTCTAGAAAATTAAGAGTGGCCAAATTGAGAATTTAGTTATTCATTTTTTTGAAGGTGTAATCCCCTAGCTAGGGGGATGATTTTCTGGTGGAAGATAGTACTTGATATATTGTATCTCACGTTAAATTTAGAAGTTGGCACACGACCTCGTTCTCTAGAAAATTAAGAGTGGCCAAATTGAGAATTTAGTTATTCATTTTTTTGAAGGTGTAATCCCCTAGCTAGGGGGATGATTTTCTGGTGGAAGATAGTACTTCATATATTGTATCTCACGTTAAATTTAGAAGTTGGCACACGACCTCGTTCTCTAGAAAATTAAGAGTGGCCAAATTGAGAATTTAGTTATTCATTTTTTTTAAGGTGTAATCCCCTAGCTAGGGGGATGATTTTCTGGTGGAAGATAGTACTTGATATATTGTATCTCACGTTAAATTTAGAAGTTGGCACACGACCTCGTTCTCTAGAAAATTAAGAGTGGCCAAATTGAGAATTTAGTTATTCATTTTTTTGAAGGTGTAATCCCCTAGCTAGGGGGATGATTTTCTGGTGGAAGATAGTACTTGATATATTGTATCTCACGTTAAATTTAGAAGTTGGCACACGACCTCGTTCTCTAGAAAATTAAGAGTGGCCAAATTGAGAATTTAGTTATTCATTTTTTTGAAGGTGTAATCCCCTAGCTAGGGGGATGATTTTCTGGTGGAAGATAGTACTTGATATATTGTATCTCACGTTAAATTTAGAAGTTGGCACACGACCTCGTTCTCTAGAAAATTAAGAGTGGCCAAATTGAGAATTTAGTTATTCATTTTTTTGAAGGTGTAATCCCCTAGCTAGGGGGATGATTTTCTGGTGGAAGATAGTACTTCATATATTGTATCTCACGTTAAATTTAGAAGTTGGCACACGACCTCGTTCTCTAGAAAATTAAGAGTGGCCAAATTGAGAATTTAGTTATTCATTTTTTTTAAGGTGTAATCCCCTAGCTAGGGGGATGATTTTCTGGTGGAAGATAGTACTTGATATATTGTATCTCACGTTAAATTTAGAAGTTGGCACACGACCTCGTTCTCTAGAAAATTAAGAGTGGCCAAATTGAGAATTTAGTTATTCATTTTTTTGAAGGTGTAATCCCCTAGCTAGGGGGATGATTTTCTGGTGGAAGATAGTACTTGATATATTGTATCTCACGTTAAATTTAGAAGTTGGTACACGACCTCGTTCTCTAGAAAATTAAGAGTGGCCAAATTGAGAATTTAGTTATTCATTTTTTTGAAGGTGTAATCCCCGCTAGGGGGATGATTTTCTGGTGGAAGATAGTACTTGATATATTGTATCTCACGTTAAATTTAGAAGTTGGTACACGACCTCGTTCTCTAGAAAATTAAGAGTGGCCAAATTGAGAATTTAGTTATTCATTTTTTTGAAGGTGTAATCCCCTAGCTAGGGGGATGATTTTCTGGTGGAAGATAGTACTTCATATATTGTATCTCACGTTAAATTTAGAAGTTGGCACACGACCTCGTTCTCTAGAAAATTAAGAGTGGCCAAATTGAGAATTTAGTTATTCATTTTTTTGAAGGTGTAATCCCCTAGCTAGGGGGATGATTTTCTGGTGGAAGATAGTTCTTGATATATTGTATCTCACGTTAAATTTAGAAGTTGGCACACGACCTCGTTCTCTAGAAAATTAAGAGTGGCCAAATTGAGAATTTAGTTATTCATTTTTTTGAAGGTGTAATCCCCTAGCTAGGGGGATGATTTTCTGGTGGAAGATAGTACTTGATATATTGTATCTCACGTTAAATTTAGAAGTTGGTACACGACCTCGTTCTCTAGAAAATTAAGAGTGGCCAAATTGAGAATTTAGTTATTCATTTTTTTGAAGGTGTAATCCCCTAGCTAGGGGGATGATTTTCTGGTGGAAGATAGTACTTGATATATTGTATCTCACGTTAAATTTAGAAGTTGGCACACGACCTCGTTCTCTAGAAAATTAAGAGTGGCCAAATTGAGAATTTAGTTATTCATTTTTTTGAAGGTGTAATCCCCTAGCTAGGGGGATGATTTTCTGGTGGAAGATAGTTCTTGATATATTGTATCTCACGTTAAATTTAGAAGTTGGCACACGACCTCGTTCTCTAGAAAATTAAGAGTGGCCAAATTGAGAATTTAGTTATTCATTTTTTTGAAGGTGTAATCCCCTAGCTAGGGGGATGATTTTCTGGTGGAAGATAGTACTTGATATATTGTATCTCACGTTAAATTTAGAAGTTGGTACACGACCTCGTTCTCTAGAAAATTAAGAGTGGCCAAATTGAGAATTTAGTTATTCATTTTTTTGAAGGTGTAATCCCCTAGCTAGGGGGATGATTTTCTGGTGGAAGATAGTACTTCATATATTGTATCTCACGTTAAATTTAGAAGTTGGCACACGACCTCGTTCTCTAGAAAATTAAGAGTGGCCAAATTGAGAATTTAGTTATTCATTTTTTTTAAGGTGTAATCCCCTAGCTAGGGGGATGATTTTCTGGTGGAAGATAGTACTTGATATATTGTATCTCACGTTAAATTTAGAAGTTGGTACACGACCTCGTTCTCTAGAAAATTAAGAGTGGCCAAATTGAGAATTTAGTTATTCATTTTTTTGAAGGTGTAATCCCCTAGCTAGGGGGATGATTTTCTGGTGGAAGATAGTACTTGATATATTGTATCTCACGTTAAATTTAGAAGTTGGTACACGACCTCGTTCTCTAGAAAATTAAGAGTGGCCAAATTGAGAATTTAGTTATTGATTTTTTTTAAGGTGTAATCCCCTAGCTAGGGGGATGATTTTCTGGTGGAAGATAGTACTTGATATATTGTATCTCACGTTAAATTTAGAAGTTGGCACACGACCTCGTTCTCTAGAAAATTAAGAGTGGCCAAATTGAGAATTTAGTTATTCATTTTTTTGAAGGTGTAATCCCCTAGCTAGGGGGATGATTTTCTGGTGGAAGATAGTTCTTGATATATTGTATCTCACGTTAAATTTAGAGAAGTTAGCAAACGACCTCGTTCCCTAGAAAATTAAGAGTGGCCAAATTGAGAATTTAGTTATTCATTTTTTTGAAGGTGTAATCCCCTAGCTAGGGGGATGATTTTCTGGTGGAAGATAGTACTTGATATATTGTATCTCACGTTAAATTTAGAAGTTGGCACACGACCTCGTTCTCTAGAAAATTAAGAGTGGCCAAATTGAGAATTTAGTTATTCATTTTTTTGAAGGTGTAATCCCCTAGCTAGGGGGATGATTTTCTGGTGGAAGATAGTTCTTGATATATTGTATCTCACGTTAAATTTAGAGAAGTTAGCAAACGACCTCGTTCCCTAGAAAATTAAGAGTGGCCAAATTGAGAATTTAGTTATTCATTTTTTTGAAGGTGTAATCCCCTAGCTAGGGGGATGATTTTCTGGTGGAAGATAGTACTTGATATGTTGTATCTCACGTTAAATTTAGAAGTTGGCACACGACCTCGTTCTCTAGAAAATTAAGAGTGGCCAAATTGAGAATTTAGTTATTCATTTTTTTGAAGGTGTAATCCCCTAGCTAGGGGGATGATTTTCTGGTGGAAGATAGTACTTGATATGTTGTATCTCACGTTAAATTTAGAAGTTGGCACACGACCTCGTTCTCTAGAAAATTAAGAGTGGCCAAATTGAGAATTTAGTTATTCATTTTTTTGAAGGTGTAATCCCCTAGCTAGGGGGATGATTTTCTGGTGGAAGATAGTTCTTGATATATTGTATCTCACGTTAAATTTAGAGAAGTTAGCAAACGACCTCGTTCCCTAGAAAATTAAGAGTGGCCAAATTGAGAATTTAGTTATTCATTTTTTTGAAGGTCTAATCCCCTAGCTAGGGGGATGATTTTCTGGTGGAAGATAGTACTTCATATATTGTATCTCACGTTAAATTTAGAAGTTGGCACACGACCTCGTTCTCTAGAAAATTAAGAGTGGCCAAATTGAGAATTTAGTTATTCATTTTTTTGAAGGTGTAATCCCCTAGCTAGGGGGATGATTTTCTGGTGGAAGATAGTACTTCATATATTGTATCTCACGTTAAATTTAGAAGTTGGCACACGACCTCGTTCTCTAGAAAATTAAGAGTGGCCAAATTGAGAATTTAGTTATTCATTTTTTTTAAGGTGTAATCCCCTAGCTAGGGGGATGATTTTCTGGTGGAAGATAGTACTTGATATATTGTATCTCACGTTAAATTTAGAAGTTGGCACACGACCTCGTTCTCTAGAAAATTAAGAGTGGCCAAATTGAGAATTTAGTTATTCATTTTTTTGAAGGTGTAATCCCCTAGCTAGGGGGATGATTTTCTGGTGGAAGATAGTACTTGATATATTGTATCTCACGTTAAATTTAGAAGTTGGTACACGACCTCGTTCTCTAGAAAATTAAGAGTGGCCAAATTGAGAATTTAGTTATTCATTTTTTTGAAGGTGTAATCCCCTAGCTAGGGGGATGATTTTCTGGTGGAAGATAGTACTTCATATATTGTATCTCACGTTAAATTTAGAAGTTGGCACACGACCTCGTTCTCTAGAAAATTAAGAGTGGCCAAATTGAGAATTTAGTTATTCATTTTTTTGAAGGTGTAATCCCCTAGCTAGGGGGATGATTTTCTGGTGGAAGATAGTACTTCATATATTGTATCTCACGTTAAATTTAGAAGTTGGCACACGACCTCGTTCTCTAGAAAATTAAGAGTGGCCAAATTGAGAATTTAGTTATTCATTTTTTTTAAGGTGTAATCCCCTAGCTAGGGGGATGATTTTCTGGTGGAAGATAGTACTTGATATATTGTATCTCACGTTAAATTTAGAAGTTGGCACACGACCTCGTTCTCTAGAAAATTAAGAGTGGCCAAATTGAGAATTTAGTTATTCATTTTTTTGAAGGTGTAATCCCCTAGCTAGGGGGATGATTTTCTGGTGGAAGATAGTTCTTGATATATTGTATCTCACGTTAAATTTAGAAGTTGGCACACGACCTCGTTCTCTAGAAAATTAAGAGTGGCCAAATTGAGAATTTAGTTATTCATTTTTTTGAAGGTGTAATCCCCTAGCTAGGGGGATGATTTTCTGGTGGAAGATAGTACTTGATATATTGTATCTCACGTTAAATTTAGAAGTTGGTACACGACCTCGTTCTCTAGAAAATTAAGAGTGGCCAAATTGAGAATTTAGTTATTCATTTTTTTGAAGGTGTAATCCCCTAGCTAGGGGGATGATTTTCTGGTGGAAGATAGTACTTGATATATTGTATCTCACGTTAAATTTAGAAGTTGGCACACGACCTCGTTCTCTAGAAAATTAAGAGTGGCCAAATTGAGAATTTAGTTATTCATTTTTTTGAAGGTGTAATCCCCTAGCTAGGGGGATGATTTTCTGGTGGAAGATAGTACTTCATATATTGTATCTCACGTTAAATTTAGAAGTTGGCACACGACCTCGTTCTCTAGAAAATTAAGAGTGGCCAAATTGAGAATTTAGTTATTCATTTTTTTGAAGGTGTAATCCCCTAGCTAGGGGGATGATTTTCTGGTGGAAGATAGTACTTGATATATTGTATCTCACGTTAAATTTAGAAGTTGGCACACGACCTCGTTCTCTAGAAAATTAAGAGTGGCCAAATTGAGAATTTAGTTA